>CAUYRT010034252.1:0-40050 GCA_963574885.1 Lepilemur ruficaudatus | reverse complement strand
AGCCTCCCGAGTAGCTGGGCCTACAGGCATGCGCCACCATGTCCGGCTAATTTTTTACATATATTTTTAGTTGTCCAATTAATTTCTTTCTATTTATAGTAGAGACAGGGTCTCGCTCTTGCTCAGGCTGGTCTTGAACTCCTGACCTTGAGCTATCCACCCGCCTTGGCCTCCCTGAGTGCTAGGATTACAGGCGTGAGCCACCGCGCCCCGGCAAGAATGATACAATTTTTATAATCAGAAAAAAGGTAGTTCGCTGTGCTTATATGCCCTGGGTTCAGGCTATTTAATAAATGAATTATGAAAAACAGCTTTATTATTTTTTATGAGTTAAATAATACATGCTTATTATTAAAGAGGAATGAAGATGAAGTGAGAATTACCTGTGCTTCTATCATCCAGGATAACTACTGTTAATATCCCGGATATATTCCTTTAGATTTTTTTTCCTATCCTTTTTCTCTCTCTTTTACACATTTACACATGACACATGAACAGCTAAAATAATAAAACCCTAAAATAACTGCATTTTGTTAAAGTCACATATTGAAGGAAAAAAAAGATGCAAATGTATTCTGCAGGCAAAAATGTCCTCTAGAAAGGTAGCATTAACAGATTGAGTTATTTTTGTACAGGTAATCAATTGAATTATCATTGGTAACTTAGTCAAATGTTATCTGATAATTAAGATTTATAGGAATCAACCTAAAGCATCTTTAAATGAGATAATATCGTACCATTCACTGTTTCATTCAACTGACCCACAGCTTACTGAGAGTCTACCGTGTGCCTAGAGGGATTGTTTCGTGTATTAAGAATCTGACAGTCTTAGTTTTCAAACCTGGATGACTTTCCGAATCGCCTTTAGACTCTCGGTGAACTTGATGAACTACCTACTAAGTAAGAGACAGGTCTGCCAACTGCGCTCTCAGCTTAAAAAATTGGTGATTCAATGAATTTAGAGAACTCGTGATTTCTCCCTCTTGCCCTCTGGACTTCACAGATGAGAAAAACGAGAGACAGAAAATAACTTGTCAAAGGTCACGGAACTAGTTAATTCGAAACTAGATTACAATCCCCCGCTTGTATACTCATTCACCTTGCCATGCGTTCGTGTACTCAACAAATGCTTATTAAGTCTGCACAATGGCAGTCCAGTGCTCTGGGCTTGTAATGTCTTTATAATAAAGACAATAATAATAACCCACAGCTGTTAGGCGTTAGGCAGTATATTAAGTGTATTCATTTGGATTATTTTGTTTCATGGTCATACATTTTTAGTAGGTAGTTAGAGAAGAAAAAGATACTGTTGACAAATTAAAGTGTTTATAGAAATAAATCCTACCTGCATCCTTGGGAGGGGGGTGTCTCTGCGATGTGAGTCTGAGTTTGTGTGTGTGTGTGTGAAGGAGTTTAATGTGGGTACTAACCTCAGAACACTCAGATAAGAAAATAAGAGACAAGGAGGGCATCTAGCCACTAGATGCCCTGGAGAATTAATGAGAAAGATGTAGGGACTTTTGTAGTTGGCTCTGGAGATGCCACAAGTGATTCGTGCATTCACTCAGCCTATACTGACTAAGCGCTTACTACGTGCCTGACACAGAGTAGGTAGGCACTTGGGATATGATAATTAGCAAAATATGGGCATAATTCCTGCCTGCATGAAGCTGACTGTCCGGAAGCTGACTATCTGGAGGAGAAGGATTTCAACCACACCAATTATTGTATATAATAATCACAGCTAACGTGTGCCAAAGGCTTCCTATGTGTCAGGCGCTATTCTAGGCACTTTCCCCATATGAATTCATTTAATCTTCACCAAGAAAAAAACAAAAAGAAAAAGGAAAAAACCCTATGAGGTTGGTGTTACTATTATCTTTCTGATGGGAGCTCTGAAGGAAAGGTTCATGATGATATGAGATCATTTGTCGGGGAAACTAACCTGGCCTGTCACCCTCTCTAACAAAGGTGAGGAGGTTTGGCAAAGGCTGCCCCATCTAGGCAGGCAGGGTACTCAGCAAGCGGTTGGCCATGGGTGAGTTGTTAGTAGTAGGCAGGGCAGTGAAAGATGAATGTTTATTAAGTACTGACTACCTCCTATGTGCCAAAGTCTGCGCAGTACCGAGCCCTGTCCCAGAACTGTTCTCTGACCCAGCTTGAGGGTTCTACTCCTGGGCTCCTCAGAGGGGGGATCAGAGAGAAAGTGCATGAAGCTACTATGGGGGAGTCTGATTAAAGCAGGGGGAACCTGAGCCCCAGGGAGTGACAGAAGCATGGAGCCTGCAGTGTCAGGTACTTTGATGGTGGCAGTGAGAAGACACTGGTGACAGCTGAGGCGAACTCACAAGTCACCTGGGACCCTGCTGGGGAGAAAGCTCACAGCTGTCTCTTCTTGGACACTTCCAAAGGCCCTGGGCATGGAACAGTGTGAGTTACACACTTTAGAGTTTCCGTGCACATCCTCTTACATTGTCTTTGACGGTCTCTGGTTTCCAAATATTCCGTCTGTCACTGTCTGTGTCATCTGCCCAGCACCGCTGCCACTCACGATTTTAAGATCCCTGCCAGGGAGGTTTTCATTTTCCATCTTAGCCATTTTGGCTGTTGTTTCCTGTGCCTCACCCTCTCTGCAGCTTCTGATCTGATTCAATAGTGGGCTTGGTCTAGCTCAGGAAGATGAACTATTAAAAATCAGAGCTTAATTTAATTTGACATGTAGATTTAAATAAAAACGCTATTTAAAGTTTTAGTTGTAATCCCGGAAACTCATAGATGACTGCAGAGAGGTTTCAATTATATAGGTTTTGGAATCCAGGTTTTCAGGGTTCGACAGATTCTATTGGCTACTACTGGATACACTGCGTTTCCTACCTCTGTACATGGGATGTTCCAATCTCTGCATATTCAGCAATGATAGCTTTAGATAAATTAACAATGAGTGAAGTTTTAGTTTTGGATTCAGTGTGCAACCTGGGATGGGTGAAGGCCATTGAGAATAGTCGTTAGACTCTGGGAGCCCTGAAGGCTGTTTATCGAGGGCCAGGCTAGCTGGGGAGGACTCGGCTAGAACAGCGAATCTCAAAGCTTGCCACCTGGGCCAGCAGTGCCAGCATCACCTGGGAATTTGTTAGAAATGCTGAGTGTTGTGCTTCACCCAAACAATTGAATCAGACACTCTGGGTTGGGACCCAGCAATCTGTGTTTTCATAAGCCTTCCATGTGATTCTGATGTATGCTGAAGTTTGAGAACCACGGAGCTACTCAAAACCAGAGTAGCTAAGAACCTAAGTAGGTCACCAGAGTGACCTAAATGAAATAGAAGTTCATTTCTTGCTACTTGTCTTAGTCTGTCAGGCTGCTGTGTCATAGACTGGGTGCTTTATAAACAACAGAAGTTTCTTTCCCACAGTTCTGGAGGCTGGGAAGTCCAAGATCAAGGTGTTGGCAGATTCTGTGCCTTGTGAAAACCTGCTTCCTGGTTCCGAGATGGCAGCTTCTCACTGTGTCCTCACATGGTGGAAGGGGTGAGGGCGTTCTCTGGGTTCTCTTTTATAAGGACCATAATCTCATTCGTGAGGGCTCCACCCTCATTATCTAATCACTCCCAAAGACCCGACTTCCTAATACCATCACACTGGGGGTAGGATTCACCATACGAATTTTGCGGGTACACATTCAGTCTACAGCACTAATGTATTAGTCCATGCATCAGCAGTCTAGGGGTGACATGGCAGCTTCATGATGTCAGTGACCCTAGCTCACTCTATCTAGTCACTCCGCTACCCTCAAAATGCAGCTCCCATCTCATGGTCTGCAGTGGTTCCTGAGTTTGAATTCTCTCCCCCACATTTCAGCCAGTGGGAGAGGAGAAGGGTCAGGAGAGTGTGCCTCCTCCTTCCAAGGTCATGGTCTGGGAATTGCACACATTACGTCTGCTTCATTCCATTCACCATAATAACCTAGTCACATGGTCATACCTAGTCATGTGGTCACCCCTAGTCATCTTCACTGGGTAGCATGGACCCAATTACAACCTGGTGGTTAGGGGGTTCTATTACTAACTGAAAAAGGGGGTGAAGACATATTGGCAATCAACTGGTAATCTCTTGGGAAGTTCTCTGAAGAGAATTTTATCTTTCATTTAAATCATTCCATTGTGTTTTCCATTCAGA
The DNA here is from genome assembly GCA_963574885.1 of Lepilemur ruficaudatus. Taxonomy (NCBI): domain Eukaryota; kingdom Metazoa; phylum Chordata; class Mammalia; order Primates; family Lepilemuridae; genus Lepilemur; species Lepilemur ruficaudatus. Next base: position 35,875 of record CAUYRT010034252.1, on the reverse strand, counting down.
TCCCAATTTCTAAGTAAATGTTTAAGAGCAGAGGTATTTTTAAAGAGAGACCCAGCCAATTCAATTTTTAATAAAAGAAAATGATCTTGAACTTGGGAGTTGGAAAAACTTGGATTTGCATTCAGGCTCTTCTCCTTAGTAGCACTGTTTGCTTGGGTACCTCTCTGAGCCTAAATGTCCTTATCTACAAAGTTGTGAAAGTGGGTCAGAGCGAAGGTTGGAAATCATGCATGTAAAGTTCCTAACATGGTGCTCAGCAGTAAGTAACAATGGCTGTTCTTGTTTCCATTTCCCCTTAAAATTTAGTAATATAATCCATGACATTAATTAAAATGTATAAGGCAACTTGGTATCTTCTACAGTTAGACCATAAATAAAGCCACTTGGTTTGAAGTATGCAAATGGAAGCGTCATATTAAGCTTTCTATTTATTCATTTATAAGGGTGTCTCATTACCTAATTTAATGATTTTTTATGAAAATGTCCAAAAAAAACCTTATCTCAGTTTGAGTATGCCAAGGCATTCCTGCAGTTTTTTTTTTTTTTTTTTTGGAGACAGAGTCTCTGTTGCCCAGGCTAGAGTGCCATGGTGTCAGCCTAGCTCACAGCAACCTCAAACTCCTGGGCTCAGGCGATCCTCCTGCCTCAGCCTCCTGAGTACACTCCTGCAGTTTTTATGGTTTAATAAAGAAGAGAGATAAGAGCTGGAATGCCTCTCAGAAGGGAAAGAAATCTATCTTTTTGCACTGTTTTTTCTTGAGTTCATGCTCCATGCTTTGACAGCTCTTTTTTAGCTTTGATGCATGGCCCTCTATGTGTATGACCTGCAACCCCAGAGGTTGAGAATCGAGCCTTCCTTCTGTAAAACCCTGCTGGCCTGTGTCCAGGACTATGCTGGGGTCTGCCTTGTGCAGTGGTGTGGTCAGCTGGCTGTGGGATGCATCTCCACTGCCCTGGGAGTCCTCAGACAGGGCCTTGCTCTCCCATGCATGTGATCAAGTTGGCACCTTGCAAAGGGCATGAACTCTATAATTATTTACTAAACAAATGCAAGTTTCAGCAGAATCTACATGTAGGGGCAACACAACAAGCACACTTAAAGCAACACATCCAAAAACTATTTAATATTTATAATCAAGAAGCAAGTATGTTTTTATTAAGTGTTACATCTTTAGTTTATATTACAATTGATTTCCCAATTCTTACTAAATGAAAAGGTCTTTGTGTATTACCTGGCTTTACAAGGAGAATGTTTTTCTTCTCTGTCTCTTTTTTAGTAGCTCTGGCACATAGATGGTTTTATTAAAGCAAAGAAATTGACAAAATAACTTGGAACTGAAGTTTCTAAGTTTATAGAAAGGTTTTGGTATGTAATTAAGCTCATTTAATCAGTGACGCATATGATTTACCATTATGATGGAGATTAGAAATGGAGATACCTCTTTCTGCTGTCCTCTGTCCTCAGATCCTTCCCCTGTCCATGTGGATGTTTCTAAGAGTCCATCCCTAGGTTCGCCCCAGGGTGGGAGGAGGGATGTGCATACATGGCCTTCTGTCTCATCCCTTCCGTTGGATCCCTTACCCTTTCTAATCTGCCTGCAGGGACGTGGCCGGGAACACTGTGTGGTTAGGAAAGCTAAGATGGGACAACAAGATGGAGCCCGTAGGAAAAAGAGCAAAAGCCACTTGTGAAGGGCTGCTGTCTAGGGAACAGAGTGGTAACAGGTGGGTGAGGGCAAAGGGGAGCTTGTGCTGGTGGAATGCCTCTTCTGCACCAGGTGCTATCCTGTACTCTACCTCTGGGATGCACACACCTGGGAATTTCAAGGGCCGGTAGAATTTGGTCAAATATTTTGGAAACCAGCATGGGTTGTTCATTTTCTATTTTTCCAAATAAGGGCTTTAGAGGAAAAACTAAAGCCCATCATCGCAATATAAGCAGCGAGGACATCGTCTTACTCTGTGTGTGTTGCTCTAACAAAACATCACAAACTGGGTAATTTATAAACAATAGAAATGTATTTCTCACAGTTCTGGAGGCTGGGAAGTCTAAGACCAAGGCACTGGCAGGTTTGGTGTCTGGTAAGGGGCTGTTCTGTGTCTTCCCATGGTGGCTTCCTCACACAGCATAAGAATGGAAGAGTGCAAAGGGCCTGGATGCTCTGGGAAGCCCTTTTATATAGGCCTTAGCCCCACTGAGCGGACTCCATCTTCATGACCTAATTACCCCTAAACACCCTGCCTCTTAATATTACACTGTCACATTGGTGATTAAGTTTAGACACATGAATTTGGGGGGATAGTCAGATCACAGCAGATATTTTGACATCAGAAAAGTCAGAAGTATGTTAATTTAGAATAAAGGATAGTCTTTCAATAAACATTTAGCTTTATGACTATATTAGCATTATGAAAAGCTTATTGCATTACCTTTTTTCCTTTCATTTTGCCATTTTATTGTAGACTGGTACCACAAATATTTTATTTCTTTATGTGATAGCCTAGGAAGTAGGCACTATCCCTGATTCCTGTGGTGGGGTAGATAACCCTTCTGTATGCTGCGGTAGACCACATGTAATGGGTCTATCAAATTAAACAACATGACTCAGATGTACACAAAATTTTATTGCTGTATTTTCTATAATTGATCCCATCTTCCTCTTTGGTCCTCATTCCTAACAATGAGGGAGGGAGGGCAGAAAGAGCTGAGCGGAGTCAGGGTGGAGGGAAGTGTTTTAATCAATCCCCCCCGTACCTTGTCCCTTTTCACACAGAGGTGCCTGGCCTAGAAATGCAGATATGATTATGAGCATGGCTGGCCCGGAGTGACTGCAACTCTTTCTGAGATTGCAGTTCACTCCCTGTGCACCAAGTCTGATAGGAGGAGGGCAGCTTTTTCCTCTGGGGCCTGCTAGGAAAAGCCTCTGTAACTGTCCATGGTGGGGCCTGAAAGATAACATGTCAGACTGTGGCCTAGAGCTGGACTCCTCAGATTTGGGCTATACTAGGTATTCTGCGTTTGCACTTGAGTTTTAGAATAAGTTTGCTTTTTTCAACAAAAAAATTCTGCTGAAATTTTCATTGAGATTGTGTTGAATCTATAGATCAATCTGGAGAGAACTGGCATTTAACAGGATTGAGTCTTCAACCAAAGCATAATTGCAAAAATAAATCAAAGCAGTGTGTACTGGTTGGGGAATATGAACTAAAAAAAAAAAAACCAAAAAATAAAAAAAAAAAAAGAGCATCTCAGTGCAGAGAAAGAGGATTAAGTGGGTCATCTGAAGAAAAGAAGTCCTAGTGATGAAAACACCATCACTGAAGGCATATTTCTCTCCTCAAGAAACAAACAAAAAACCTCAATGTCATAAGAAACCCCCATTTTATGAACAGAAGCTTTGGAATAAATTAAGGTATATTTTTCTTTAAAAATGTTTATTTTTTTAATTATAAAAGTAACAGCTATTGGAACACTTGAGAACACTGTAACAATGTAGAACATTTTAAAAAGTTTAAAGAAAATGAAATAGAACCCCACTACCCCAACAACAAAACCGCAACATTGTTTTTTTGTAGTTTTCAAGCGCCTGTGTAAGTGGGAGTACTTGCACTCCTACACATATAAATACTATGTATACAAATACGTGTATTTTTCACTTTAAGTACATCTCAACATTAAACATTCTTCAGCTCTTAGTTGCAGCGTATTTCTGACATGTTAAACTTCATACAGTCAACTACAAAACACAGAAAAGGCAAATCAGGATGTATCAAATGGCAGTAATAAAAAAATACAAAATGTTTCCTTTGACATAATGACTTTATCTTTTCAAATGCTTAACAGTGACCAGGCCCTCACAAGTCTAGAAGGGGCACGTTGGGTGTTTTCAAGAAAGGCCTGTAGAACCTACTTGGCAAAATCTGAGAGCAAAAACAAAAGTAAGTTTAGGCTCGATTTTGCCCAGGGGAAATCTAAATTACAAAATAAACGCTTTAATCTCTTAAACTGTTGTATGTCTGGCAACACGCTGTATTTCACAACATAATAGGGCTAATCTCCCTGACCTTATTATACCTACAGTTTATACTGCAAGAAAACAGAGCGGCAACTGAACCCAGCCGGGAGGTTGGGTCAAAGCCTTCTCATTTCTGTGGGTGCTAATCTCAAGTTCCTTCCGTCATCTGAGACTATCCCCGTGCTTTGACAGAACATCTGTGTGAAACCAAAATCTCACATATATTAACTCCCCTCTGGCTCCAACCACCTGACATTTAGTTTGGAAATTTGTCGCAGGAACACGTTGTCTCGTACGATTTGAGAAAGAAGAATGATGCAACGGCACCGTGCAGTTCACCCCAACTGCATTAACAGTGGTGTTAGTGTCTCGCTCCCTTATTTTCCCCCTGTAAAATGGGTTTAAAATGTATTTATTGCATGTGTGTGCATTAGGATGCTAACGTAATATTGAACACATCTTCCCTATTCCGTGCTTTCTGAGACCTGTGCTTGGTCTTCACTTCGGATCAATGGGAAGGAATCCTTTTGATGATCTGTCATTCTATATAGCGGCTCCGATGGGAAGTGACACACATTTTCCCAGTTGTCCCCAAGGCAGGTCCTCTCCCATCTCACTGGGCACGCTGAACAACCGCCAAGAACGCGGCGAACGAGTCGGACTCTAAAATCGAACGCCGTGCAAGGCTCGGCACTATTTTTTGGCCTCAGCCGCTTCACGTATTTCGCGCGACTGGTGCCCTCGTTCCCCGCCTGAGAACTTTGCCTCCCCGGGCGCCGCACCGGACCGCGCTCCCCCTCAGGGGAAGGACACGCCCTCGGGGACAGCCCGTCGGGCCCCGGCCTTGGGCAACCGCGGATCCCGGCGGCCGCCGCCCGCCAGCAGCGCCCGCGCCCGCCCACGCGGCCCGGCCCCGCACTCCGCAGGCGGCGGCTCTCCTGAGGCCGCGCCGACCCGCCGCCCCCGCCCGGACGCCCCCCGGCCGGCGCCCGCACATGCTCTCGGCCGCCAGGAGGGCCCGCCAGCTCCTCCACAGCCGCCTCCCCGTCGCGAGGATGGGCGAGTCCGCCTCCAGGATCGTCAGCCCCCAGGAGGCCCTGCCGGGGCGGAAGCAGCCGACCCCCGTAGCAGGTAAGGCCGGGCCACGCCGAGGGCGCGGGCGCCGGCGCCGCCACTGCGCATGCGCGCCAGTGCCGGCGGCCGCGCGTCCCCCGCCTGCCCGGAAGGAAGCGGCGGCAGGTCGGACCCGGGCGGGCCGGAGGTCCGGGGTCTGCGCAGGCGCAAGGGGGCGCCGGGCGGGGCGTGGGGCCTTCCGCGGCGGTGGGTTCGGGGCCGCTCTCGTCTCTTTGTTTAGCTTCTCACTCCCTAAAACAAAAGTGAACACGGCGAAGGAATCGCGTACGTGGGCCCAGCTCCCCTGGAGGCAGTTGCCCCGGCGGCCTGGGGCTGTGGGCGTGGAAGGCGGCGGGCGGGGGTGTCCGCCCTTCCTCGGCCGGGCGCCGCCCGCCTGTCCCCTTTGCACCTGCAGCGGTGGTGCCCTGGGTGTTGTCCCGGGAAGCTCCGGAGGGAGACGCAACGCTGAAACGTCAGTTGTGCAGTTGCGTCGCTCAGGCCAGTGTTCCGGCTGCAAGAGTTGTCCGCAGCCTCCCGGCGTCCTCGGGGCTCCCCGGCTGTCCCCCCACTCGCCAGGACTGTCCCCACCCCCGACCCTGCGCTCCCCGGGCTGCGTGCGTGCTCAGTCGTGCGGAAGTGCCCTTTCAGAGCAGTGTTTCTCAAACTTACGAAACTTTTTAGTCTTTCTCAGACCGGTGCTTTGGGAAAATACAGTAAAAGCAGAATGCTAGAATTAATGATCACGTGCGCTTACTGTCAGACTGCTATAAAGTGTTTGAAAGCTTACTCTCAGTTTTTGTCGCAGACAGTACGGGTCCACCAGTAGGAGGACCATGCTTTGAGTATTCTTACCTTAGAGCTTCTCTAAGTGTGTTTCCCCATCACCTGTGATTGCCCGCACCCCTGACTACTGTATCGGAGACTCTGGGGAGGTGGGAGCCAAACAGTCTGTCTTAAAAGCAAGACCTCCAGGCGATTTTATTGCACGTGGGCTATAGTTTTTAAACTACTGCCTTAGAGCTGTTGGAGGGTTAAGTGGTGGTTATTCTTTTATATGTGGCTCAATGCCAAAGAAATCCAGCATTTAAAAATTTCCTAACAACTCTGTTTTTCTTTTCCTTAAAGAATTGTTGGGTATAGGAGGAGATCATATTGAGGGTTTGTCGTATCATAGAATACTCCGTATGAGATTAGAGAAGGCTTTTTGAGTTAGAGGCAATTTGGAAACCGTGCCACCTGTCTCTTATTCACCTGGTTAGCAGTTTCCATTCCCTCTGTCCCGCACTGTTTCACCTCCAGCTCATCCCCGGCCTTAGAAGTTTATTTTATTTTTGTCTCACATTCAGAAACTGAGTTTTGAAAAAACTCCAGATTATCTTTAAAAGTATATAATATATAACCAGATTGTCTAAAGCTGTAAATTTATCTTAAAAATTCTTTCACAATCCAGTACTCATAGATGGACATTTAGAAGCAATGCTTTCTAAATGCTGAACTTCCTCAGCTTGTGACTGTAATCCCTCTTCACACACTACAGTGTCCTCTCTGTGCCCTCACATACACCAAAAAAACGAAGAATCCAAAAACTCTTGATCAGATTTCCAAACTGATTGAAGATCAAGGTTAACCAAAATTTAGTTTGGCTTTGTCTTAACCAAAGTCTTCCCAATCACTTTCCTAGTATATAAATGACATTTTCGGTAAAAGATTAACAAACATTTCAGAAACGAGCCAAAAATTCCATCTCCACATGATTAGTTTAACTGCAAAACCTCAGGACCTGGTTCCTTTCCAGGTTCTTCTGTCTTTTCATATAGCTGTGACTGTTTTTTGTGCACTGACACATCTCTGTATCTGGGCCAGTAAACTGCTTTTTATTTTTTCTTTTTTGGTGTAGGGCCAAGCCTGCAATGCGTATGTCCTTATTGTTCATCTGTTGTAACTTTTTCCCAAAAAAGTATTTAAATTTTAGATTGTGGCTGTTCCAATCTCCACTCCTGGGTGTATTCCTGCCTTGACAGGTTGCTGAAAGTTCTGATTGGCCTCAGAAATGGGCAATGTTATCTCTTCAGTGGGTTTCGGTGGCTGTAAACTTGAAACTTAAGGACTTGATATTACTGTTTTGAAAGCTGAATTCGTCTTCACTGCAGCTTCCCTCCTGTTTAACAGCTCTTCACATCTCTGTAGTACCTCTGTGTGTGTTGTTATTTGCACACCGACTCTCAAAAGTTCTGTGACAAAAGCATCACCTTTTGACTTTAGAAGACAAGGCCTGTCCAATGCCTTTTGCTTAGCCTGGTATCACGTGTGCACTACTACCAAATACTTTTGGTCATTTTAGCTTTAATCCTACTGTTTTTGTATTCTTAAGGAAAATTCCACACTTTTATAAACGGTGGCCTAGTAATAGATCTCCACTTTGCAAGAAGGTAGGAGTCAAACTTTCAAACTTTTAAAATGCTTAATTTCTCCCAGGCTACCTAAAATGGATCAAAACATGAGTCGGCCTGCCTTGGTGATTGGTGACAACTGATACTGCACTTGACTGCCTCATTTGCACCATGCTCTGTTGAGGTCACGGTGGCTTCTGGACAGCCCTAGTGGCTGGTAGGGTACCCAGCAATGGACCTGGCCTTCTGTGTGGTCTCATTCTGCATCAGTGCCTGACCACAGAGCAGTACTCTGAGAACTTGGGGACTGAGGGAAGAGGGGAATTCATACTTGTTGAACTGCACTGGCGGGCAATTGTTAGAGATAGGCTGGAGGTGAAAGGCTTGTAGTTAAAGCCTCAGAGTGCCTCCTGTGTTGTTAAAATGTGAGCTCATTATAGTCAGAACTGAAATCTTATTTCCAGTAAATGAATAATTGTAAAAGCCCAATGGAACCCTTTATTTTTACATGTAACCTTTATTTATTTATTTATTTGCTGATTGGAAAAATTACTAATCTGTGTTTGGGATTGAATCTTTTTACAAAGTATAAGGGATCAGGTAGTTTGGGTTTTGGAGATATTTGAAACAACTTTGGCAAGTCCAATTAAGTTGCTGCTTTCTTGCCTTTACATTCTTAGGTAACGTTTGCTGTATTTTTTGTTGTGTTGATTTTTTGGGGGTGGAAACATATGTAGAACACCATCTTAAGGTATCTTCTTTTAAGAATTTTACATATAAATAGAAAAACAATAGAACAATATGTTAATCCTAAAGGTGTTTCTTTATAAAAAAATTGAACTGCAGCGATAAAATTTGTAGATGATTAGCTAGTTTAATCAAGAAAAAGAAGAAAGTACAGATACACAAAGTAAGAACTGAGAAGGGGAATCATAGAAACAAAATTTAAAGAATCATAGGAGACTATTTACTCAACTCTGAAAATAAATTAGAAAATTTGGGTGAAAATGATAATTTTTAGGAAAATATAATTGATCCAAATTGACCTCAGAAAAGGTAGAAAATTTAAACAGCTCGATTTTCACAGAAGTAAAGTTGTCAAAGAGTTACCTCCTCCTCAAGCATTGTGTTCAGATGGTTTCACAGAGAACATCTACCAAATATTTAAAGGGCAGATAATTCCAAGGCTATTCAAACGGAGATAAACATCCAGATTCTTTTTAAGAAGCAGCTATAATATTGAAACCAAATTTGAGACACATTGTGTAAAAAAGAAAACTACAGACCACTCTCAAGTTATGAATATTGATGCAACGTGCTAAATAAATATGAGTAAACAGAATCCAGCAAAGGGATTTAGTCCCAAAATGGGACTAAAGGAGGGGTCGATATTAGGAAATCTATTGATAGAATTCATCATTTAATTGATCTAAGGAAAAAAGTGATACATCTCCTAGATGCTGAAAAGTTACTTGACCAAATTTAACAACCATTCTTGATAATAACATTCGACAGAGTAGGAATGGATGGCTACTTCCTTAACGTGATAAAATAATAACTGTTTTAGTCCAAAGGCCAACTTTAGGCTTAATGAAGCAACATTAGAGATTTCCATTCATGTTCAGATCAGGACAAGGATGTGGGAGCATCCTAGTACCTAATACCAGTTGTGCACTGTTACCAGATACTTTCGGTGTTATCATCTTAGTTTTTATCCTGCCTTTAAAAAGAAATCCAACCTTTTTTGGATTCTTAAGGAAACTTCCATCTTTTATTAAGGGCAACCTAGTAGTTCTTTTATACTTTGTAAGAAGGTAAAACTCAAGCCTTTAAACTTTTTAACATTTAATTTATCCCAGGCTACCTAAATTGCATCAAAACATGAATAGGCCTACTTTGAGTGATTGGTTATTATTTAATATTATTTTACATTGTGTTGTAGGTCCTAGCCAATGTGGTCAGATAAGGTAGGGCAATTAGAGATGTACAAAAGAGGAAAAAAGATTGGAAAGTCTTAATTATATATGCGAATGTAGCATATGATAAAGGTGACATCTCAAATCAGTGGGGAAAAGATGAAATATTCAATAAATGGCATTGGGACAAATGGGTAGCCATATGGGAGAAAAAAGTTGGATCTGTACTTCACACCTTAAACCAGGATAAATTCCAATATTTGATGGAATAAATTCCAGATATATGATAGTAATAGCTTACACATATTGAGTATACTACATGCCAGTTGCTGTAGTAATTTACTAACATATTAATCCTCACAATAACCTGATGAGGTGGTAACTATTATTATCCCTATTTATGGATGTGGAAACTGAGGCCCATAGAGGTTAGTTGATTTATCCACGGTCACTTAATTAATAAGTAGTGGAGCCAGGATATGAACCCAGGCAGTTTGGCTCTAGAGTTTCTGGTCTTAATTTCCATGCTCTTTTTCCATTTAGTTAAATGTAAAAAAAAATGAACAATCTAAGTATAAGAAAATAATTCCTTTATAATCTGGGTGTGGGGAATAGTTATGGTTTCTAACCATAACTTAAAAATCAGAAGATATAAAAGATAGATTACGTCAAAGTAAAAGTCGTCTGCATGGCAGAAATCACCATAAGCAAAGTCAAAGTCGAAAGAAAAACTAGGATAAATATTTGCAACTCATATGATAGGTGAAGGACTAATCTCCTTAATGTATAAGAAGTTATATTAATAGAAATTCTAGAAATTAATAAAAACACCAAGATCCACTGGAAAAATAGGCAAAGGTTATGAACAGTTTACAGAAAAGGAGCTACAATTGGCTCTTACGCATATAAAAAGATGCTCAACTTCACTCATAATGAGGAGAATGCAAATACCATTTTTCATTTTTCGGATTGGTGAAAATCCAGAGCTTTGATGATACACTGTGTTGGTAAATTCTCAAAGAAAAAGGCACTCTTGTACATTGCTGGCGGGAGTGTGAATTGGCTCAGCTCTTACGGAAGGCAATTTGGCCGTATCTATCAAAAATTTAAATGTGTATACCTTTTGACCCAGGCATTCAATTTCTGGGAGTTTATCCTAAGAATACACTTGCATGCATGCCAAATGATGACTGTACCAGGTTATTCATTGCAGCTTTGTTTGCAGTAGCACAAGATTGGAAACGACCCAAATGCCCACCAGTAGGGGCCAGTTAAGTAAATTATGGTTCATCGTCACAATGGAATATGCAGCTGTAAAAAAATGCCATGGACAGTTGGAACATCTGTATAAATAGGTAGAGGGAGATTGCCAAGGTACAATGTTAAGTGCACAAAGCAAGGTCAGAACAATGCATATAATATTCTAACTTGTAGGGAGGAAAATAATGACATGTATGTATAAAGAAATTTTGAAAGGATAGCTAAGAAACTAATAGCTGGGGAGAAGGCTATGCAAGGAGATGAGGATAGAGGGGACACGTAGACTTTTTTACTTCATGCTTTTTTTAAAAAAATAAATTTTCATTCTTGTCATGTGACTGCATTATTGAATTAAGTAACTCCACTTTGAAGATGATCTCTCTCTGCTGTTTTTAGTCTAATTGACCACCTTTCTATCATCTTTTGTCATACTTACTTCAAGTTTTTTTTTTTTTAATTTTGCTTTCTTTTTCTTGTCAAGTACATCTTTTTTTTTTTCCAACTTGCTTTTGTAATCAAAATCTACATTTTGGCGTGATTTAAAAATCTAAATTTAGAGGGTGAGATTGGAATAAGCTAATCCAAGTCATTTTACATTTCATAAATATTCATTTTTATTGAAGCATCAATTGTGGTGGCATCATTTATACAAAGAACAGATCTTTGGGGACAAATTCCTTCTCCTATTATGTAGAAGGCATTATGTGTATTTCTTTTATTGTGAGTGATGTACATAGATTTTTAAAAGAAAATAATAGAAAACAGTATTCCTTTTAGAAAATTTTTCCCCAATGTGTGATTAATTTCTAAACTGTAGGACTCAGACTGTTATTTCTCCTTTTTGTGTCCTGCCCAAAGCTCTGTGATTATTTTACCTGTTCCAGAATTTTCCGTGTTTCCCTGAAGTCCCTGGGGTAAGGGTATTCTATACCTCCCACAGTCTGATCCTTACCTCCCTTTCTGGCATTTTCCACCACGTGCCCCTATAGAAACTGGTCTTCTGCCTTCCACGTTTCATTGTTCTGCCTCTGCAATCGCTCACGTGATTATACCCATGCGGATTGCACACTCTGATCTTTTTATGTATGCATTCATTAAACGTCTACTAAATGCCTGCATGGGGAAAGTACTGTGTTGTCCGTACATACTTACCTTACTCCTTCCTCAAAATTTGCCCTGCTCTAATTCCATTTCTCCCGTAAATCCATCTCTTTTCTCGCCAACCTAAGTGATCCCTTTCTTCCCTACTGGACAGATAGCTATGTACTCATTTGTGAATCCTGTCTGTCGGATCTCGCATTGCTGATGAGACGTTCTGTTGCGTGGATCTTGCACAGACTGTGTCTTCTCTCCCCATGTGATGTTGGGCTGCCTGGAGGGAAGGGGTGATGTTTGATACTTATCTTATCCTCTGGTCTACAGCGCTTTACCAGCAGTGCTGCCCACACCAGGCAGTCAATAGTGGTTTATGGATATTGGGCAAGGTATGGTTAATGCCTGAAAACAAAGACCAAAAAGCGGTCCTTTGGTGTGCCCATCATGTGCCCAGTGTGACACAGGGAAGTTAACACAGCTGACCTTGTGTGCACGCGGGGCATGTCCTCTAGACCATTTTTCTAGTAGTGGTGATGGATTTGTGCTGATCTCCTCAAACTTTGCCTCCAGTTACTGTTGTGAGCAGCGGTAAACTCTTCCTCAGTCCAGGATGAAGGGTGGGGAGCCCATCATCTTTAAATCTCTGAGCAGAGACTTGCTAGGCTTCTGCAGCAGCGGTGGGGAAAAGGTGCTAGGTTCAGGGCAATCCACGTGGGGTTTTGGCCTGCGACCCTCAGGCTCAGGAGTCACTGTGAACCCCTGCCTTGGGCAGCCAAGGCAGGGAATGATAGGCTGGTTGGGGTAGGAGACATCAGGCTGGGGCATGGGTCTGAGGGAGCCGGCAGCCACCAAGCCCTCAGCAAGGACCAGAGCGGAGGCCTCGTTGCTGAGCTCGGTCTGGCCCCCGCACAGGTCCCAGCAGCCTGCCAGCGACCACCCCTTCTGCCTTGGCAGATGGCAAGCCCCTTCCCGTGCAGCAGCAGCTGGCTGGGCCTGCCATCCTGTGCCGGCCAAAATCACTGAACCTCTGGTGATATATGAAAGACTGAATTCTGCAAGAGATGGTTCTAGGGTGTCAATGGTAATGAATGAAAATTGTGGGTCTTCTATGTGCTATTCTTTCATCTTTCTGACATCATGCATTCCAAGTTTGTCTGAGAGCATCACAATACTTAATGTTTTGTGAATGTGTAGCACTAGACTGTGAACTGCTTGAGGGCTGGAATTGTCTTATTCTTTGTGCCTGGAACACAGTAGGCTGACAGTGACTGTTGAATGACTGTAGCATATTACCTCGTGAGTTCTTTGAGAGGCAGGGCCCGTCTGAGCAGTATCCTACGTAATAGACATACACATGTTGTGCATTATGGCACAGGATAGCCCATACACGTTCAGATGAGTAACAGAGAGGAGCACGGTGCACTGAAGAATACGGGAGGGGTAAGGTTTTGGGGCTTGGGCTTGTCATTGTTTTCTGGTTTCCAGAAAACAATGTTGGTTTTTCCTATTGCATCAGAAATACTTTATTAGCTAGGTAGAATTTCTGCAGCCAGATGGAAATGTGATAGGCGCGGGCCATATCACTCTGCCCTGTGACAGGATGGCTGTCTCTTTTCCTGCCTCTTCCCTTCTCTTTCCTGGAGTCAGAGAGCCGCCCAGGCTGGGCTGCACAGGGCTGAGGTTTGGCCACACTGCCCAGAGCTTTAGCTACCTCTGAGTTCCAGTGAGCCACGGGGTCGCCATCAGATAGCAATTCCAGCATTTCAGCTTGTATCTGTCTCCTTACATTTCAAGCTAAAAGAGGGTAAGTGGTCAGGAGTGTCCGGCCATGGCATCACCTTTGGCATCCGCTGGCACCACACCCTCACTTGCTCACTGTGTGCCTCCCCTCTCTCCACCTTCTTCTCGTGGATGGCTAGCTCCTTCTGTGCTTCCAACCACCCTCCTCTGTGGTTTGGCTCATGAAATCTACATGTCATCTTGCAAAAGTTCCACTTCTCCACTTCCAAATACTTACAGGACGTAGAGGTCCTGTTGTAACTCACTTCTCTTTCAAAAGATTGGCTACGTGTGTTCATTCCCCCTTTTCTGTCGGTGGCACTTCTATCTTCTCAAAGCCCCCAAACCTCAGCCCAGTCATCTTTGATCCTTGTCTCTGTGTTTAAGATGTCCTCCTCCTGTGAGTCTGGTGGTTCCTCGCCTGGGCTCTGTCTGATGATGATCTTCATCTCTGTGTTAGACACCTCCTGTGACTTGCAGCTGACCTCAGCATTCCAGATCTCTGCTTCCACCCCCGAGGCTGATCTCAGCTCCTTCCTCCCAGGTTGCTGTGGGCTGAATGCTTGTGTTCCCCCCACCAAATTCCTATGTTGAAATCCTAACCCCGTAGGTGGTGGTGCTGTTAGGAGGTGGGGCCTTTGGGAGGTTAGGAGTCGTGAGGGTGGAGCCCTCACGAATGGGATTAGTGGCTTTATAAAAGAGAGCCCAGAGAGCTAGCTAGTCCCTTCCACCATGTGAGGACACAGTCAGAAGGCTCCGTCTGTGAACCAGAAATTGGGCCCTCACCAGACACTGAATCTGCTAGCACTTTGATCTCGAACTTCCAGTCTCTGGAACTGTGGGAAAGAAATTTCTGTTGTTTATAAGCCACCCAGGTTATGGTACTTCGTTACAGCACCCGATGGACTGAGAAAGGATGCTTTCTTTCTTCCTCACTGCCTGCCTAGGTCTCTTTCAAGGCTGAACTGAGCTTCCTCCACTTCCAAACTGCCTTTTGGGACTGTTTCAGCTTAGATTGCTCTTGGAATTGGCGGTGGAGCAAGGTCCTGGGGCTGTTTTGTGCTTTCCTTCTGACGTCTCTTGTTAGGGAGATAAAGGTAGAATTCCGTTCCTATATTTGGTGCTCAGTGATAGCTGTATTTTTTTCTCTTATGTTTTCTGAACTCCTACCTTGGTCACAGTACCCTGTTGGCATGACCAGAATTCTCAGGTTCTAGCTGCTAACTTCCTCTTGGATGCCCTACCAAAAAGCTCTTCCTGTTTATTGAGATACTTGACTACTTTGACTCATGATGCCAAATGCTTGATTTTTCCTTGACCAGGGACCTGCATATCCTGTGGGCCAGCTGAAACCTTTTCTGTAAGCTGGGCCTCTCAAGAAAGGTGACATAAGGTTATTGCTCAACATGAAGACAGACGTGGTTCCTTATATTTCTGCAGGACTTTTGTATCGTTTCATGCAAATACATCTATGGTGTTTCTCAGCAGGGTATATTTCTGATCCACTAGCTTGTTGAATAAGTGTATTACATTTGCATTATAATATAGCAAAGCCTGGTAATAGTGAAACTGGAAGAAATGCAGTGGCAATATGTTTCAATGAGTATATTTTCATTACATTTAAAAAAATGAAGAATAAAATTTAAGAGCGTTGAATGTCTTCCCAGAGCATATGTATATAAAATGAGTTCTTTTAAAAATGTTACCATGGTAAAGTAATATTAGTGTTGAAATTTCCTTTGTAAATTTTTCATATTTTATCTTTGCTTTTTTTTTTACAAAAAAATTATAGTTTATTCTTAGGTAATTTATAGTTTGCTTAGGTCACATACAATGTGAAAAATTAAAAAGCATTGTTCAGATGAGACCACAAATTATTCTTTGGCCTGCTGGAAAAAAATCTGATTCTTTTAACAGATTGTCCCCAAAAGGGAAGAGCCATGAGAATGAAGTACTTTGAGAGAGTTCACAGCTTTCCAGCTGGAGAAAATGAAACCTGAAGTAAAAAATCTCGAATGTATTGTCATTAGCAGATGAAAAGAAGACCGCGTTAGAGTTTGCAGAATGGAGTAGCCAGCTGTCAAATAGAGCCCCGGAGAAAACATCCCACTGCTGGAAACCTGCACTGCCTTATCCCAAGAACCAACGTGTAAAGAGCCACGTCGTCTTGCAGTGAGCCCTCTGCGGGCACTGCTGCTGGTCCCTGGAGTGTTTGGTTGACCACTCGGCATTCCTCGCACACTTGATGTGCGCACTGGCATGAAGAAGCCCTGCCCGGGGACGGCAGTGGCCCCGTAGCAGAGGAGCTCAGGCAGTCTGTGCCTGACAGCCCCACGCGGTTGCTGGGAAACCGCAGAACACTGCAGGAGCAACCTTCCCCGGCTACCAGTCCTCTGACTGTGGGAGACGTTGTGAGCAGCCCATTGCAGGGAACTTTTTAAAAAAATAAAGATTTTTTTTCTTCTTCTTTAGGATTATGCTCATACTAAGAAGCTGTGTGGATTTATTTCAATACGTGTAATAAAGGGGAATAATTATTTTCTGGTGAAGGTTAGACACTGGATGAGTAGGGTTAAGTAGCCGTTTGCTGCAGTAGTTTTGGGCAGACACACATTTGATTTAAGGAATAAGTTATATAAATACAAATTTCCAGGTACAAGAGATCAGCCAAAGGATAATGATGGAACTCAAGCCTTAACTATTCTAGTTCATTAAAAACCAAACAGTTATTATTTTTTTTCAGAATAAGATTTATCAAAGAGCTGGAGCCTACGCTTCATTTTATATACACGTTTGCTTCAGGACATGTAGGATGGTTGATAAACAAAATCGATTTAATTTTGGCAATGAGGACTCACTATTGTTTATATGATATATTAAACTATTGAGGAAGAAACCAGGTGGTCTCTGCGGTCAGTGCATGGTTTCTCCTCCCAGTGGCTATGGGAATAGCCCCTTCTTCTGCCCCACCGTGCCTGGCCCCACCCAGCCTGTGCTGAGACGGTGCCTCCTTGCCTTAGGGCCTTTATTACGGAATCTTCAATCTTACTTATATTTTTGCTCAAAGTGTGATCTGTTAAGTTTTGAATTGTTTTTCATCCTCTTCTTCCAACTTCCCAACTAACCAATGTTCAGACCCAAGAGAGCGTTCTTCAAAACCTTTCTCCATATTCATAAAACCACACACACACGGACATTCATTGCTGGTGTTTTATTAAGATAAAAATGGATCAGATTCTATTCTCCGCATCTTGCTTTTCTTACTTAATAGGTACAGCATGAAAGTATCTCCAGGTCGGCTGGTATATCTTTAATACGTTCTTTTATTTTTAAATTAACAGACTTTGTTTTTCTGAGGAGTTTTGGGTTTATAGAAAAATTGAGTGGAAAGTACAGAGAGTTCCCATACATTGCCCCCACTCCAGGTTTTCCCTGTTATTAACATCTTGCTTTAGTGGGTATGTTTGTTATAACTGATGAACCAGAATGGATACGTTATTATTAAAGTCCATAGTTTACATTATTGCTATTGTACAGTCTATGGGTTTTGACAAAGGTATAATGACAGGTATCTACCATTGCAATATCATACAGAATAGCTTCAATGCCACAAAAATCCTCTGTGCTTCGTCTGTTTGTCTATCCTCTCCTCCCAGGAATCCCTGGCAACCATTGAACTTTTTTTACTGTCTCCATGTTATGCTTTTTCCAGCATGTTATGTATTTGGACGTACACAGTATGTAGCCTTTTCAGATTGGAGGCTTTTTTCACTTAGCAGTATGATTTAAGGATCCTCTATGTTTTTTCCTGGCTTGATAGGTGATTCCCTTTTATCGCCTAGTAATATTCCATTGTATGGATATACCACAGTTTTTTTTTTATCCATTCACTTATTGAATGGATATGTGGATCACTTGTATGTGCATCTACAATTCCATATTATTATTTTGGCAATTATGAATGGAGCTTCTGTTAATACTGTTGTGCAGGTTTTTGTGTGGATGTAAATTTTCAGCTCATTTGGGTAAATACCAGAAAGTGTGATTTCTGGGTCATATGGTATGAGCACCTTTCATTTTATAAGAAACTGCCAAACTGTCTTCCATAGTGGCTGTACCATTTTGCATTCCCACCAGCAATAAATGAGATGCCTGTTGGTCCACGTCCTTACTGGCATTTGGTGGTGTCAGTGCTCTGGATTTTAGCTATTCCGTAGATGAGTAGTGGTATCTCGTTTTAATTTGCAATTCCCTAATGACATATGATGATCAACATATTTTCATATGTTTGTTTGCCATCTTATATATTTAGTGGCATGTGTGTTTGGATCTTTTGCCCATTTTTCAGCTGGGTTGTTTTCTTATTGTTGAGTTTTAAGAGTTCTTTGTCTATTTTGGATGGTAACCCTTTATCAGATATGGCTTTTGCAGGTGGTTTCTCTCAGTTTGTGGCTGTGTCTTCTCATCTTCTTGATGGTACCTTTGGCACAGGAAAAGTTTTTAATTTAAATGAAGTCCAGCTTGCGAATTATTTCTTTCATGGATTGTGCCTTTGGTGTATCTAAAAAGTTACCGCCAAACCCAAGGTCACCTAGATTTTCTCCTATGTTGTGTTCTAGGAGTTTTATAGGTTTGTGTTTTGCATTTAGCTGTGTGATCCATTTTGAGCTGATTTTTGTGACGGTTGTAAGGTCTGTGTCTAGATTCATTTTTTTTGCATGCGCATGTCCAGTCATTCCAGCGCTGTTTGTTGAAACGACTGTCTTTTCTCCGCTGTACTGCCTTTGCTTCTTTATCAAAGCTCAGTTGACCGTATTTGTGTGGGTCTATTTCTGGGCTCTCTGTTCTTACCCATTGATCTATTGGTCTGTTCTTTTGCCAGCTGTTGAAGTCTGGCAGTGTCAGTCCTCTAAGTTTGATCTTCTGCAATAGTGGGTTGGCTCTTCTGTTTTTCTTCTTTTCCATATAACTTTAGAATCAGTTTGTCGGTATTCACAAAATAACCTGCTGGGATTTCGATTGGGTTTGTGGGATAACGTTGAACCTATAGATCAAGTTGGGAAGAACTGACATCCGGACAATACTGAGTCTTCCTATCCATGGACGTAGAGTGTTTCTCCAGTTATTTGGGATGGATCCCAAAAGAGTTTTGTGCAAAGATTACTTGGAATAATAACGCCACCCTTCCAGCTCTGCTCCACAGCTTCTTCCCATGGAGTCTCCTGAAGGTTGTGGCACTGTTCCCTCGTACCCTCATCCAATCTATGTTTGTCTGCTTGTTCGTTTTTTTTCTCTTTCATCTAACTTCTTACTGGGACGCTCTGGCTGGGGGTGTCTCTAGTCCGCCATCTTGGAGCCTCTCATATATGTGTTGATTCTTTACTTTGTAGTTGCATGTTCACATTTTGTTTTTCCTGAGGGAGTTTTAAAGCATTTACCTTTGACAAGTTTGTTGCTTTGGCTGAAAATTAGCAGCTGGACAGATAAATAATGACCTGAGTCCTTAAGTTAGCAAATAAGCAAAATGCTTCTTTGATCATTGAAGGGTAAATCATTGTGGTTTTGTACTTACTAATTATTAGTTGGTAGAGACATTGCATTCTGCATCTCTGTGTACACATTTTATTCCAGCTTGCAGTCTACTCTCTCCAGAGTGTGGCTTGTATTGATAATACCTCTTTTTCTTCTCTTTGCAAACTTCCTCTTACCCAGCACTCCCCCCTCCCTCCGTGAGGTTTTCTCTTATTGCCCAACCCATTGTGACCCTCCTCCTATGAATTCTTAGCACTTACTTTCACTACCACTTAGTTGGCATACAGCCATATTGTTTGAAGACTTCATATGTTGTCTTTTTATTAAGTCTATCATAGTGATTTAACTTTAATGTATGTGTATATTTTCTCTGTAACGGCGTTGCAAACTTAGCAGGGGCCTACTTATTTCCGTCCCCCGCACCTAGACATGTTTATGTTACACAACGACTATTGGCTAAACGAATGAATGGATGATTGAGCTTATACTCTGTGTAATATTATGTTTGGAAGTTGTCTGTTCAATAAAATCCTTTTAGTATAGTGCAGGTCAATAGATATTAATATTAATGAATCTCAATAAATGGATGCTATGTTTTTAACTTACCTTCTCCGGCAGAAACTATCCGTCTTTAGAAATTTGATTACGACTGCTCGTGTGTGCCCAGTGGCTGACTTTCCAAATAGTTATTAGAGGAGAGCCGAGTTCTTAGCGTCTACATTTCAATTTGTGTTTAATATTTATGGAAGAGAAGTCTACGGATATGTAAGGCTATTGGTGAGCGAAGGAAATGGCTCCCAGTGTGACAGAAGAAAATATCTTAAAAAGATCCACAGTTATCTGCAGTTTCCCCAAGGTTGTGTTTACATAAAAAAAAGACATTGTTTTATGTTCTAGAATCAAGAAATGATTTTGTGATATAACAAGTTCCACGAAGAACTTTCGTTGGGTTGCCAGTCCCAGCATAACTACTGCAGAGATCACATAGCAACGTTCGCCTCCGGATTTATTGAGGTTGCTGCGTTCCTTTAGCATCCTTCATATTTTTCTCCCAAGGGTACCACTTTCCTCTCCTTTCTTAGTACTAAGATATGGAAACTCATTTGTGCTGTGGTGTGTGTGATGCTGGGAAACGGATGCTTGTTTATTACCTCTCTCTACGGGACCTTTCATGGCCACAGGTAGACATCTGCCGCCTCCGTGTAAACAGGGGCATTCAGAGGCGTGTTCTGTAATGGAGGGCCAGTTGGTTGGGTGGATACTTCACGTTTGGACAGCGAATCTGAACCACACTTTATATGCTTACAAGCTGCCTGACCTTGGGTGAATTTGCCCCAGTTGTCTCATTTGTAAAACAGAGACAGTGACCCCTGCCTCACATGGGTATTTCTGGGAGTAGGTGACACAATGGGGAAATAGCCTAGAATGGTACCCGGCTCCTGCCAGATGAACAGAATGTTTATTTCACCATGCAGTGCATCCGATGGGGACGTTCAGGGCACAGCTTACTGCCATGCTGTTGCCCCGTTTCCTAAGAGTGGCTGATGGCTACGTCACATCACCATACTCACAGAAAGAGCCGCAGCGTGGGGTCGGGAGGCAGCCAAACCTCAGGTGCACACTGACCTTGAGCTCAACTTGAGTTCCAGCCTTCCATTTGGATGGACTGGCCACTGGATCCACCCACGAGGCAGGGAGGTAGATTATTACTTAAGCCCATGTTCCACTCACCTTTGGGGAGAAGAGAGTCTCTCAAATGACTTTTGGTGGCCAACATGTGTGTGCAGGTGCGCAGCCCCCATTCACCACACCTCCTGAGACGGCACCTTCCCGACTGCCCAGGCCAACTTCTCTGTGGGCCAGCGAGCTCCCTGCGAGTAGGAGAGTTTGGGCGAGGCTGGGAGGTCCCTTCCGCCTGGCAGTGGCTGCAGTGGTCAGCCTCTGAGTGCCTCCCCGCTCTGGGGCCCATTTTCCTAGGACCCACGCCTTTCCCCAAGGTGTCTGCACACGGCTCCGACAGAGTGCGTAGAGGGTCCGGGGGTGGGGTGTTGTAGGTTCCCAATATTTAAGACCAGAGAGTGAGAAGCTTCTAAGGACATTTGGGAAAAGCCTTTAGAAAAGCAAAAGGAGTGTTCTAGAAAACAAGAGAGGAGAGAATATCGAGAGGAGAGGCATAGTGAAGCTGCAACCGTTGGGTTTGGCAACCGGGAGGCTTTGCTGACAGCGACAGGTGGGAGAAGGCAGAGCCCGTGACTGTGGCTGGTAGGGACCATGGGGAGCAGGCGGACCCCTCTTCTGTTCCAGCAGGTTGGCTGGAAAGGAAAGGAAATAGGGCAACAGTTATTTCAGTTCAAAAGGGATGTGGTTTTTAAAGGTGGGAGAGACTTGAAATGTGTATATTCTGGGGGAGAAGACAGGATGCTAAAGAAAAGAAATCCATTTAAATAAACTTGCATTGCTTTTTGCCATTTTTCATGTGGATTCTTGTCTCAATTCTTGACCATCTGTCCCCTTTTGTTTGGGGATTCAAGGATATTTTCCTGGTCTACTTTCTTCCTCTCTCTCCCCCTGAGGTTTCTGACCACTCATCTGCTAATGGGGTTCCCACATTCCTGTCCCAGATGCCACCAGGAGCACGTGGAATCTGGGTGTGGAAGCTGCTTCTTGTCCGTTCAGGAGGAGACTCTTGGTGTCATTGGTCCTGTTCATCCGTCCTCAGCCACGTGTTAACACTTTCTAATTACCTTTCAGTTGTTACTGTGGAATTTATGTGTGTCAAGACATATCCCAGGCATTTTATTCAACTTGTACTGTTACTAATTTTTGCACTTTTAAGCTTAATTCTTTGATGGTTTTGGGGTGTAAGCCCAGCCAATATCTGTCATGAGCAGCAACACAGGAAATTAAATACACAAAATAAACTTCTGATTTAGAACTGATATAAGCCCAACTGGGAAAATTTGGTTACTGTTTCCCAGTAAGTACACTGTCACGAGTTTTTTGGAGGGGGAGAGGTGAGTACAAGGAAGATGTCCCTACGGTTTCAAAACTTCCTTTTTTGTTTTCTCCTTGGCCAGTTTGCTGTGGAGCGTAATAACCGTGGTGGAGGCAAAGATGGACGTTGAAATAGGAGAGAGATGCGCGTGGACAGTTGATGTGGGCAAGCGCACACATGTTAATCCAAACCTGGCACCCTGTGTGTTGGAGATGGGTCTGGGTGCTCCCTGGGGACCCTGTGCCCACCCCTGGTTCCTGCCTGAGCTGGGCTGGCCGCTGGGACTCTGCCCCCAGCACCGCTGCCGACCCCTGCAGCGACCTGGGTCTGTCTGGACTGTGCCTCCTTCCCAGAGCTTGTGTGCCTCTTCTCTAGAGATGGGAGCTATTGCCTGTGACACTGTGGCGCCGGCAACAGCTGTAGTCTTGCACCCTGGACAAGGTCTGCTTCCACCAGGAGAGGTGGAGGCGTCCTTGAAGGCAGCAGGAACAGTAAGTAGCTCCTGAGATCTGACCACATTCCTGCTCTTCCCACGGCCCCATTCTTCCACATTTCCTTGGGTTCTTTGATGAAAAACCACTTCTCCCTCTTTCTGTCTCTCTTTTTGTTTAAGCCAGTCCAAGTTGGATTTTTTCTCACTTGTAACCAAACTAATATAGGCACCCTCCATTTCCTTAACTCAAGGTTCGTCTTGAATGGAAAATAAGTGAGAATCACCAGTTTTAAACCAGAGGTCCCTAGCTGGCTTTTCCCAAGAGCCACATTTTTTAGAAGGCTGGGATAGGGCCCCAGCCATGTTGGACATTCACATGGTCCCAGTGTTCACTGCTCTGTTCAAAGGTCCTGCCACGGGTGGGTTCCTGCCAGTGTGGCCGCGGGAAGCCTGGCCTGTCACAGCGGCCGTGTGGAGGCCTGGCGTTGGCTTCTCCGTGGCCCCTCCTGCAGAGTTTGCCATTTCCCCCCAGGTGCCTATGTTTAGGTTTCCAGAACCAGGTGAGTGGTAGTACCTGGCTCAGCATATGATGGGTACTTGTGTTTTTTTCTAGAAAAACAAACCTTTCTATTAAAGTGGCATCGCCATTATTGCAGGTCTCACTAGAAGCGATGGCATTTTCAGATACACAAACTCCTGGTATAAACTGGCTGCTTCATTGTTAACCTCAACAGTTACTAATTGTTGCATCGTGAAAGTTTGGGTCCCCCTAGTCCCCCACGCCTGCCCTAAGGAAAACCTTTACTAGTCTTTCATATTTGATGCCCAGAGCTAAGAACCACAGGACTCTGGGTCTAGCCAGCAATGTCCATAAGCCACTTAAAGCTTTTTTCTCATGGCCAGGCTTGTTCTGCTCATCAAAGCCAAGGTGAGAAGCCACTGTGGCCCCGTGGAATGACCACTGAAGGTGGACTCAGAAGTTCTGGGTTTTAGCTCTGCTACTAATTTGCTGTGCAGCTTTGAGCAATTTACTTACCTGTTCTGGTCACATAGTCAATTACCTATAAAAAGTGCTTGCAAGCAAAAGTCCTGAAGGTTCCTTTTCCATTCCGACCTGCAGTGATTTTAAGTGTCGTCTTTGTGTTGTGCTTGGCACTTCCTCTGTTCCCTTCAGAGTTAATCTCCTTCCCTCTGAAGCTTATGAATCGCAGCTCTAAGCCCTGCATCTTTCCTGCATGGTCTCACTAGCTTTTTCCCCTTCGTCTTTCTCTCTGTTCTCTTTTCCCCTGGAGGCAAAGGCAGAGAGAGTGGAGGCATGTGGCACCGCCGCTAACACAGTCCCGACTTCTCCTGACAGTCTCTTAATCCGGAGGAAGTTACTCTGGCAACCGTGAGCCCATATCCCTGCCTCTGAACTAACTTTATCCTTCCTTATTATTATTTCATTTTGATGGGACAGCTTCTTACAGATCTTTTAAAAATCTGCTTTTCTTCCTGAAATTTCTTAAAGAGACCAAGCCTATTTTCTCTATCTGAATATTTGAAGCAAACCACACAGGAGCAGGAGCATGCCATGGCGTCCTCGGGGAGCCCGGGCTCTTTCCACTTGGGCTGCGTGCGGCCCTTGCTCTTTGCGGGCGGTTGGTTCCGTGCCAGCCTGCAGCTCTGTCACCTGAGTGGGCCCTGTGCTTCCAGCTTCCCCCTCCAAAGACGAGTCTCCCCCGATTACCGTGCGCCAGGTCTCCCAGGCTGCAGAAGGCCGCGCAGTGAGGCACAGTCCTGATGAGCTGTGGGTCTCGGTAGAGAAGCAGCCAGCGGAAAACAGAGTCAGGCTGAGGTTGGATGTCACAACACAGACTGAAGCAGAGGTGGTGCAAGGCAGGGTAGGCCCGGGCGGATGCAGGCTGAGGGCAGTCCCACATCAGCATCAGGAAGGGTTCGATCAGGGGGCACCGTATGAGAACTAGGGCAAAACAGGCCACTCTGGACCATTCCATGTAGGGGGTGGGCTGCTTCGATGCTGCTGGCTCCTTTCATGACCCCCTTCGGGGGACTGAGCCTGGCATGCTATAGCTGACTGATGTAACCTAGTCCGAAGCAATCTTTAAGGTCTCTCTAAATTCCGAGTGTGTGTGTGTGTGCGCATGCGTGCAGGTGCTCGTGTTCTCAAGGCTACCTCCGCCTCCGGGTTCCTGCATCCCCACTTACTGTCGCTTTCACACGGAATCGATCCCTTTAGCGTTTTCTACCAAAACCCCACTGTCACACATGTGAGGATGTCCAGCCTTTCCTGAAGATCCGGGCAGAGCGATGGAGGCGGGGCCACACTGCGTGTGACACTGACCTGCCCCGCAGCGCCTGTGGCTTCTCCCTGGCCCTTCCCAACTTGCAGGGCAAAGCCCTCCCGCCCTCCTTCTAAGAAAACGTAGATCTTCTCTTCTCCTGTGAAACAGACGGAGCGGCTCTGTCTGGCGTGGGTTCCAGCGAACGTCCGTGCTCAGAGGGGCCCGCTTTGACTTCAAAGTCCTATGGAGTCACCGTCTCAAACAGAGACAGTGGACTTCGAACACGTTGACTTGGGGCTTGAACTGGGTAGGGGAGGGGACCGTGAGGAGTGACAGGGCTTGGGGGCCCCTGTCTGTGGTCACACGTGAAGGCAAGGACCGTGTCAGCTTCATCATCTCAGCCCTGGAGCACCTGCCAAGGTGCCTTGAACAGAGTAGAAATTCAGTCAATATTTACCGAACACAGAGATGTGCTCAGCACGGTGCTAATGGGTGATTGAAAAAGTTAATAATCTCTGCTCTTAAGGAGTTTATAGTCTAGTCAGGAAGACAAAAATAACAGATGAGAATAATTAAGCCTCCGATCTTGTGGCACTGACGGGGGATGGGGCGTGCATTTATGAAGAATTTGGAAGCGCTTAACCATATTTCCATTCTTTGTTGTATATGTGGCATTTAAATAAAATTGTGACTCCTATCCAAGTTATCACTCATTTGGATACATTTTTTTTTCCATATTAAAAACAAAAATGTAAAGCCATATTTTCAGGGATTTTTATAGGGCACAAAAGATTATGAATTTCATTTTAGCCTTGGCAAATGAGTTTTAACAGGTTAGTTTGAATTCAGTAAAATCTAAAATGTTAGTTTTGTTTCTGGCTAATATTCTAATGGAGAGACATTTCCATGGGGGTATTAGGATAAAATACTGTTTCTGGATATGTGACACATTTCCTTGTATTTTTAAAATCTCTTGGGTATTTTAAGGGAAATTTAATCCATCTGATTTTGATCCAAATATAATTTACTCACAATAATGGAGAAATATTTGATATCCAGAGCAATCTATCGATGCTCTTAAAGCTTTTCTCCTGGGAAATAAGAAATCACATTTTTCCAAGAGTGAATGCAAACCTACAATGTCTAATTTTTCTGCTTATTTAACAAAGCCTGAGTTAAGTATGAAATTGGGCAGTTCCAGATCAGCTATTTTTGTTTTTAATTTTTTGAGTGTTTCTTTTAAACCATGCAAAGGAAATTTTCTTTTTTTTTTTTTTTCATATTCTGACAATTTTATCTGCTATGCTGTTTTTTTTCCCCCTTCAAACAATGATTTTGGAAGATTTAAGGTAATAACACAATTTTGATGTCTGTGCATTAATGGTGTCGGTATTCAAGATGTTTCAGACCTGTCAGAAGCTTAGAAATAGCATTTAAATGTGTTGCTTAATTTTAATTTTAAAATACTTTCTCTGAGAATTAGATATCAGTCCTAAGTGAGTATTTTGAATTTAAAACAGGGTTTAGGGCAAGGTACAGCCAAATTTTGCGCTCTCGAAAGGCCTGAAATCCATTTACAAATAAATTAGAGGTCTTTATATCAGTGTTACGTTTCGGAAGTGAGAAATGCAAGAACTTGGGCATTGTCACCTTGTAAGAGGCTCTTGGGTGGCCAGCCGGGAATGGAGGGGGCAGGGCCTGGTGCTTCAGCCACCTTGCTGCTCTGGGATGCTGTTTCTTGAGCGCCCTCTGACCTCTTTCGGGGGCTTGTCCTGACTTCTTCCGGCCTCCTAAGGATGGTGATGTTTCGTACTCTTCTCTTCCTTGGGGTGGGCTTTTGCCTTTCTGACCCGGGCTTTACTTAGCTTTGCTCCTTCGGTTCCCCCTGGGCAGGGGCCCACTCCTGCTCTGCCCTCTGCTGCCCTCTGCTGGCCACGGGAAGTGGCAGTGACCCCACCATGCCCCCGCTGGCTCATGGGATCTGACACCTGGACTGTTGCAGTAGCCTTCTGGTCTCCTCTTCTTTTTAGAAGTTCCTCGAACAAATCTTAGCCAGATAAATCTCCCTAAGTGTCGTTTCCCACGAGAGTCAGCTCAGCTGTGGTGGTTAGGGGCACAGACTGCCGGGCCTCAGTCCCAGCCCTGCCACTTCTTAACTTTGTGACTGTGGTCAAGCTAAACTCTGAGTGATCAATTTCCTAGCCTGAAAATGGGGTCAGTGATACCCTTAAGAGGTAGACATTATTATGTGTGAAGAGTAAATTCAATAAGTGTTCAGAACGGTGCGTGGCACTTAGTAAGTGCTAAATAAGTATTAGTTACTGTTATATTTATCACAATCACGCCTAGACTGAGGAGGGGAAATTGCTGGTTCCTAAGGTAAGTGTAAGTTTAACTTTTTAAGAAACCGTCAAACTGTTTACCATTTTACATTCCCACCAGCAACACATGAGGGTTCCAGTTTCTTTGCATTTTCGTCAACACTTGTTATTGTCTGTCTTTATCATTATAGCCTTTCTAGTGGGTGATGAGGGATGAATGGAGATGACTCTCGGATTTTCAGGTTGAGCCATTGGATGCTTGGTGCTACCATTTAATAGGAGGCGGAGAGAGGAACTGAACCCAACACCTCCAGCACTGCCACACCGGGGATCACATTTCGATGTGAGATTGGTGGGGGGAGGACACACAAACCACACCCACACCATAGCAGTGCTGAAGGGATGGGTCACATCCTGGGTTAGTACTGAGAGGGACCTGGCCTGCCTGCTGGGATGCCGAGTGTACACGGAGAGCTGGGCAAGTTGTGGGAACAGAAGATTTGGTGACATGTAGAGGGGGCTGGCTATCAGAATTCTGAGCTCGCTAGGGCCTGGCCGCAAGAGAGGGAAGACAGAAGTAACTGGGGGCTTCGAGAGGGGCCTGGCTGTCCAGGGAGCAGGAGCTATCTGAGGAGTCTGCACCCAGAGAGCTGGTGAGAGGGAGTGGTCCTTGGATAGGACCAGGAATGCTGCAGTTGTCTGGAAACCAAGAAGTCCAATCCGAGTGAGGCACTAGAGTTTGCTGGGTAGAGTCCTGGAGCAGATTCAGGTGGACAAGGGTCTGGTTAATTTAGAGTATTTGCTCTCTGTAAGAGGCTAATTTTGTTCAATTTCTGCGTCAGTTTGGAGAATCTTGCCATCTTAACAATATTAATTCCTCCAATTCATGAACGTGGGGTGCCTCTCCATTTACTTAGGTTGTCTGTGATTTCTTTCAACAACGTACTTTTCATGCACAAGCCTTGTACTTTGTTAAGTTTATTTTTAAGTATTTTATTCTTTTTGATGCTGTTGCAGATGTACTTGTTTTCTTAATTTCATTTTCACATTGTTCATTGCTAATGTGTAGAAATGCAACTGGTTTTTATGTGTTAATTTTTGTATTTTAACTCATTTACGAGTTATATTAAGTTTTTTTTTTTTTTTTTGGTGGATTCCTTAGGACTTCTAGATTAAGATTATGTTATCCATAAATCGAGGTAGGCTGCTTACTTCTTCCTTTCCTACCTGGATGCCTTCTACCCCTTTTTCTTACCTAATTGTCCTATATAGAACCTCCAGTATGATGTTGACTAGAAGTGAGGAGAGCAGACATCCTTATCTTGTTCTTGGTCTTAGGGAGAAAGCTTTTATGCTAAGGTGTGATGCCAGCTGTTGATTTCTCGTAGGTGCCGGTCATCAGGTTGAGAAAGTCCCTTCCTAGCCCTATTTTGTTGAGTGTTTTTCTGTTTGTTTGTTTTATTTTTCCCAACTCATGAAAGGGTATTGGATATTTCCAAATGCTTTTATGCTAGTTATTTAGGAGTTTTATTTACTTTTCATATATTTGTGATTTTTCCAATTTTTTTCTGTATCGATTTCTGGTTTTATTCCATTGTGGCTGGAGAATATACTTTGTATGATCTAAGCATTTAAAATTTATCGAGGCTTGTTTTATAGCCTAACATATTGTCTGTTGGGGAATGCTGCAGGTGTACTTATGAAGAATGTGCGTTCTGTTGTTATTGGGTGGAGTGTGTAGATGTCTACTGGGACTAGTTGATTTATAGCATTGGTTAAGTCTTCTACTTCCTTGCTGTTCTTTTGTCTAGTTGTTGTAGCCATTATTGAATGAAGGATATTGGTGCCAACTATTACTATTGAGTTATCTAACTTTCCCTTCAATTATTTCAGTTTTTGCTTCATGTATTTTGGGGCTCTGCTGTTATATGTGTTTATAATGGTTGAATATTCTTGTTAAATTGATCCCTTATTGTAATATATCCTTCTTTATCTCCAGGAACAAGGTTTCTCTTAAAGTCTATTTTGTCTATTAGCATAACCACTGCAGCTCTCTTTTGGTTACTGTTTGCGTGACATATTTTTTCCATCCTTTTACTTTCAACCTCTTTGTGTCTTTGAATCTGAAGTGTGACTCTCATAGATAGCATATAGTTGGATCATGTTTCAAAGTTTTAATCCATTCTGCCAATCTATATCTTTTATTGGCCTATTTAATTCATTTAAGTTTAGTGTAATTACTGATTAGTTACTTTTGCTATTTTAGTATGTTCTATATCTCTTTGTAATTTTTGTTCTCTGTTCTTCCATTTCTGCTTCCTTTTCTGTTAAATATTTTCTAGAGTAACATTTTAATTCCTCATCTATATATTTTTGAGTTATTTTCTTAGTGGTTGCCCTAGGGATTACAGTTAACAACTTAATTTATAATAATTTAATTCAGATGAATACCAACTTAATTTCTCCTGGCCTGCAGAGAACAGAAAGAAAAGGGGAAAAAAACACCAACTTAATTTCAATAGTGTAAAAAACTTTGCTCCTATTTAGCTCTGTTCTATTCCTCCTTTACCCTCTTATTACATCTCACATATTACATCTTTTATACACCGTGTGCTTATCAACATAGATTTATAACAACAGCTTTATGCTGTTGGAGAAAAAGAGTACATTTATACCATTTCTAATATTCACTTCTGCAGTTGCCCTTACTGGTACTTCACATTTCTTCACATGGATTTGACTTACTGTCTAGTGTCTTTTCATTTCAGCCCGGAGGAAAAGCTCCTTCATTATTTCTTATAGGGCAGGTCTGCTAGAGATGAACCCTCTGTTTTTGTTTATCTGGAATGTCTTAATGCCGCCTTCATTTTCAAAGCATAGTTTTGCTGGTTAAGACTTTTTGGTTGACAATTCCCTACCCCCCAAGCACTTTGACTGTGTTATACCACTGCTTTCTGGCCTCCATGGTTTTTAATGAGAAGTCAGCTGTTGATCTTATGGACGACTCACTTCTCTCTTGCTGCTTTCGAGATTCCCTCTTTGTCTTTGGCTACCAACAGGCTGATTATGAATTACAAATCCACTGCTATTCTGCCCACATTTCATCATCCCTATCTGAAAGGATGGCATGGGACACTTTGCTTAGTGCTTTAATTCAACGCTTGTGCCATCTCTGTAACGTTTCCCTTAACTGTCAACTTTAGGACTAAGTAATATGTGGTTTTGTTTCTCACCATCATATTTCTTGGTTTATAGAACTTCAGAGTGGTATTTATGTGATCCATTCTTATTACTCATTCTCTTAATAGGTTAAACGCCTACATATGGAATGGTCAGTGCAAGACTTTCCATTTTCTTAGATAAGTGACACATGGCCCTGCCTGTGAGGATGACACATTTCATTGGTCAATCACACATACTCAATTAACTACTATGCAATTAGGATGAAGGTACATTATGTGTATAAACAGAATATTTTGGGAGCACAGAGTAGGAAGTCGTTGATTTTTATATTTGGTAGATGAGCAAACTGAGTATTAATTTATTACTGAGTATCAATAGGTTAAGCGCTTTGAGAAAGTGACAGAACCAAGGACTCGAACTCACTATTCTGGGTTCTTTCTATGAAACCATGGTGCTTCTAGAGTGTGCCTGTTTTCTATTCTCAGGCATCATGGGAAAACTGATTTCTTAAACAAGGTAAATATGTGAAGCTTGGACTGGCTCTTTTGCTTCAGAAGGTGTGCACACTACAAATAAAAGCAAACAGTGTTCATTTATGCTTATTAGATTGTATTGGTGTGAATTTAGTAAACAAGTGACTATGTTGGAACTTGAGGTGTCAAAATATAAAAAGATACTTAATTTTATTAAATCCACTCTAGGTTTTTTCTTTCCCTTTTTATTGATATTTCTGTTTTACAAAGAAATCCTCCAATAAAATTTTTAAATAGGTAAAGTTTATATTAGAGTTTCCTTAAAAATCACAAGTTACTGATCAATCAGCAGTATGTTCATTCCCCATAGGATAAAGCGTGACTTTTTGGGCATACGGTTTTAATTTTAATCTGCATGCCTCCTTTTCTATTCTCCCATGATTCTTTGCAGCAGGACAAGGAGAAAGCAAGTCTTATAAAAAGAAATACAGTATGTGGTGCTTATTAAAGTTCCGTACATCTCTTCTCACAGGAGAATTTTGATTTACTGCAGGTTGTGCATATGTCGCATGTGGACATTTCTAGGGAACAGATTCCTTACCGCCGAGCAGTGAATGGCTGGTAGTATTCCATTGTTGCTCTAGGAACATGTTAGCAGTGATTACGAAAGGTAGGATACCATGAAATCCGTAAGGTGATTTGGCAGAAGTGGATGCCGTTGGTGCCAGGATTTGGGTACCGTACCACGATTTCCTGTTTTCAAATGTATTAATTGATCCGCAAAGGACATCTTTTGGAGACAAGAATTCAGACAGCCTGGCACAGCCTGGACCTCCGCCAAGACTGCTCGGAAGGTTGCCATACTGGGAGCAAAAGAGTGAGAGAGAGAAAGAGGGAGAGAGAGAGAGGCAGAGGGAGAGCTGAGGAAAGAAAAAAAGGCAAGACTTGGCACAGCTCAGTCAAATCAGCTTCTTTTGTCTGCTGTCTCGGCTTGAGCTTCAGGAAAGAAAACCGTCCTGGGGTACAGAAAAACTCAGAACTTTTTGGTTTTCAAACTTAGAAGGCTTTTTAAGTCTCCTGGGCTATTTGAAAGTGTTGGTACATACAATGACGTTTAGTCACCAGTATTAGGGAAATAAAAGCCTTTTTCAAAACGAAGCTTCCACAGTGTCCATGCATTTGGGAAATACTGTATTTGATTTTTTTTTTTTGCATGTATGATTATACCATGGGAGACAGGATACCTATAGAAGATGGCAAGGCAGATTTCTCATTAGAGAGAATATTAATTTTCTGCAAAATAAAGTTTGTGCATCAATACAAACCTGCTTTCAGATCAAATCAGACCTCCTTCGGAATGTGTTCAGAACGTAAGTTTTTTTAGATTTTATTTTATTTTTCTTTTCCCATGTGTAGACATTTAACTTTTTTCAAGGAGCCTTTCTAAGATTTTATGCAACCCAGCCAGGAAGTCAGAGTCAAAGTTGTTTTATCCATGTGTTTAAGAAAACGTTTTCTTAAAGCCACAGCTTTTATTTCTGCTGCTTCATGCTGTCCTAAACTACATCCCCCAGCAATTAGTGACAACAGTGAAGACCAGAAAGGCAAGCTGAAGACACCAGACTTCGCTTGAAGGGCAAACAAGAAATGTGAGCTTGGTCATTATTTTTTTGTGTGTGTGTCTTTGCTCTGAACCAGTTTTGGGAGGTGGGTGGGGAGGTGTCTATGTCTAAGAGATGTATGCGATTAGTGAATTCTCATTGTGAGAAGGAAATGATGAAAGGTAATTTTTATGATGTTGGCAGAAATGGCTGGGAATGGTAGAGAACAGAAATTTAAATCTTGTGGATAGGAAGTGGTGAGCTGTGTTTGAAATACCTGGAGAAAAATTCCATTATTTTCAGTTTTGATTAGATTTTGTGATTAAACGATGACTATAGCCTGGCTCTCTCAAAATGTTTTCAGTAGAAGGGCAATCTGGAAAGTTCATCGATTTTCTTTTTAATACTACCTGGTGTTTTACTTCGATATATACTTCCTGTCTAATTTCTTAACAATAAATACTTCCTGGCAGCCCTGGTTATGGTTGCATTGTGACAGTTCTGCTCTTAAAAAATCAGCATTATCGTAGGAGAGGTTAACTGTAAGGCATGTGTTTTTGTGGACCACCCTCATTGTCAGTGAGTATTCTGTTTCTAAAGAAGAGAGTTTGAGTTGTAGCGTTAGGCTATAACTTCCTGTAATCATGTATTTTCTTTTTATTTTATATTCTGAAAGAATGCAGGAAAATTGTATATATTCGCATAAGTAGCAATCATTTGGGGCAGTATAAAAGACTGCTCCAGAATCTGTGCTTTTGTTTTGAGTATGTAATCATTGATTTTGTTAATCCTTTGACCAAAAAAAAAAAACAAACCCAAAAAACAAAAACTGTCTGTAGCTTTCTATTGCGCACCTTAAATGATCAGTTGTTTCAGATGGTTTTTATAAAATTGTAGGGACACTTCAGCAATCCTGAAAATGGCATTTAATATCCAAATACGATTTTAAAATATATATATATAAAAAATCTAACACAAGTGTTTGAATACTTAAGCTTCAGTGTTTTCTTCAACTTTTTTTGCTCTTCAACATTTTGATCTTCAATAAAATGAAGTCACTTGAGGTTTATGTGGGTTGCCAACATGACAACCTTTGTTTTATAAGCTCCTTTATACGCTACCTCGCTGATACTCCTAAAATGGACGCCAAGACGGGAAAGACGTGCAGATGGGCACCGGGCAGGGAATGTCTGCATGACCGCAGTCCCCCTTTTTGAACTGATCACAGGACCATTCATGCCTTTTCTGAAAACAACAATATGTGAAACAAAAAGAAAGTTCGGTAAATAAGTTTAAGTCAGAGCTACGTTTTAATACCGACCGTCTTATTGCCGATTTATATTTACTTGCATTCACTTCTTAAACATTTAATATAACCTCCGGTCATTTAGGCTTGCTAAATATATCACTTATTTAGTTTATTTAAGACCAATTTTTTTTCTTGAAGTTAAAAAGAATTATTTGCTAGCTTATTTCTTAACTTCTTTTCAGCGAACTCACTAGGAACAACCTTATCTTATATCCAGACTATTTTATGTCCAGGTATTTTCTAACAGTATGATCAGAAGTAGGTGAATTAAACAAATGTGCCAGAATATACCTAAAGAAATATTAAATTTTTCGATACTGGTAAAGCTACCTTTTATAGTGTGTATTAGACTTAAGATTTGCTAAATATCAGCTGTTATGTTCAATAAATTTTCTAATGCATTATCACTGGCCTACTCGATACATATCTTAAAATGAAAAAAGTTCCCCACAAAGGAGCTCCTTGTTAACCGGGTGTAATAGATACTTCTCTGTGCAACCTTTTTTTCAAAAGTATGATTAAGATAGTTGTATTGATTACGTATTTCAGAAACAGACATGTAACATAATGCGTGTTTCTGTACTTTCAGACCTTTGATACTACAGACATACCAACGTTTAGGTTCTTAACTATTTCCATGTTAGTATTAATATTTCAAATCTTAAAGTGTATAAACACGGGTGGCTTGATTGTAAATGAAACTGTATCTCAGCACATATTTATCGTGGTTTGAATTGTATAATGTTTTGAAGTAGGATTATTAAGACAGAAATGAATGAATATTTAACTGCTCCTAGATGCCTATTATTAAGTTCCATTTTGATGTATATACCTGAACATACAAGCGCATTATTCTGTAAACTAATCTGAACCTTTCAGGGAGCCTTAGTTCAGAAGTTTATAATTATTCACTCACTTATTCATTTATTCAACAAATGTTTACTGAGCACCCACTTCAGTATGCTAATATTTTGTTGACAGAGTTATTTTTGGTAACAGGGAAGGAAGCCACACATGTGGATGGGAGAGGGAGTAGATTTAAAATAAAGTCCAAAAGCCTAGGTAGAAAAGGGCAGTACTGGAATGAGATTCATCTCGATAGATTAAAGTGTGTTCACTTTTAGTGCACAGTATATGGATTCTAGAGTGTTATTACAAAAAATCGGGAGATTAATTGTGGTCTGTGTAGCTACAGGAATTCTGTTTTACCTCTATTTTGGTTGCTGCATCTTATCATCCAGAATTCTTGAGCTGTTCAAGTCTCCTGATAGATGTGTAAGGTGAGCGATTTGGACACTGGGAGGAAGAAACTAAGTCGGGAAGATCGAACCACATGCTGGGTCTTGTGAACGTCAAAGTAGGTGTAGCCCAGCCTCGGAAGGTGTGGCTGCAAAACAGAGGCCTGTTCGTGGGGAAGTTTTCTCTTTCCTTTGTTTTGTGTCACTAGACAGAGGAGGAAGAGGATTTGGCCAATCCCACATGTTTGAGCCAGCCTGGTCCTGTGAAAGAAAGTTTGCTAGAGGGCAGTGCATTTTGAATGGACCCATCCGTTCCTTTTCTGTATTCTCTCGTGGCTTTGTGCGCGCGCGTGCGTGCTCGGGCGCCTAACTTTGTTCCATGCGGTTGATCGCTAATGTAAAAAGAAGGTATAGGTGCATCTTGCAAAAAAAGAGATAAAAGTCACGTGAGTCAGGGAGCTGGGCTCGGAGGCTGCTGTGACGGCCCAGGCCCGTGCAGGGCTGGTGGACGGTGGAAAGGAGATGAGCAACGTCTCAGCTGCAGGTGTGCACCGCTGAAGCCGTTCAACAGCTACCGCCAGAGGGCCTGCTCTGTGCCAGGCCAAGGGTAGAGTTTCTGCCCACAAGGAATTCCTGGTAGAGTGGAGTGGGGGAGAGGATAAGAATAACTGATGAATGCAGATCTCTTTCCAGCTTACCAGATATTGTCACCTTTTACCCCATTTGATCCCAGCGGCTGTGCCAGGCACAGGGACAGGTGCATGAGGGCCACTTCATAAGTATTCATTGGTGGGGTGGACCCAGTGGTGAGCCAGATTATTTTCTTCTTGAGTCTTATTTGATTAAGGGATTTTTTTTTCCTGCGTGTTGAAAAACGAAAAGCACTATGCTCAGTTTTATTTTGACTGTGTGTTGCTGGTTGTGGGTTTGGAGGGG
>CAUYRT010034251.1:0-12286 GCA_963574885.1 Lepilemur ruficaudatus | reverse complement strand
TGGTGCCTGTCCATCCATTCTTGGGATATGGGAAATAAGAGTCTTTTACTGGTGGCCAGTAAATCCATCACATGGCCAGCCAGAACCCAGGATCCTGGATCTCCCATGATGATGAGTCCTGCCAGTGGGTAGAAACCTGTGTTTTAAAAGGTTATAAAACATTTTTAATACTAGTATTAAAGTGACAATTACATTGAACATGGAACTGAAAATGCACCTACATGGAATATTGGGTGAAACGTAACACATAGCCAATATTTTAAAGGGATTTTCCCCTAACAAAAGGGTGTGTGGGGGTATGGGTATAGATGTGTGTGTACCATAACAATTCAAAACTTCTCTTCCTCCTGCTTCACCACCACCACTACCGTATGTTTGAATGTGGAACATGAGTTGAGAAAAGAGGTTTTTTTAAGTAGATGATTTTAAGCCGCTTGCCATGCTTCTGGTATTCTTTTCTTGTCTCTGAAATTCTGTCTGTGCAGTCTAGATGAATATGAGTAATGATGATAGGAAGAATATATTCGTATGATTGTTTAAGAGCATTTGCCATTTATGAAACAAATTTATCATGAAATGTAATATTCCTGAAAAAGAATGGCCTAAATCTAATTTAGGAATGAATATAAAGGTCCAATAATGAAAAAGGAATTAAAAATTCCATCTTCTAATCTAAATATAGAATCTGTTCTCAGTACTGGTACTAATTTTTATTGTGATGGTTTAAACAGTTTCATATTCAGCCTCTTTTTATTTTATTTTGGATTATAAGTGCTCAAACCTTAGAATTCATTTTGCAAACCTGAGAGTGACTCTTTGGAAACTAGCATAAGATATTCCTTGGAATTGTAGAATATTAGTCTGCGTGAACCATGGATTTGATGTAGAACGGTATAGGGTGCTTTATTTCTGTATTTGTTATGACACACAACATACATAGAGAAGTGTTTACAACATGCAGTCTATGTGCATTTTGATGAAAATTATAAAGCAAACACCTGTAAATTAGCATCTAAGTCATGAAATACAACCTTGCCAGGATCCTAAAAGCCCCCAAGAATGCTCTTTACAGATCGCAGCCCTTTCCTCCACTCCCAGATAGTTTGTGATAGTCATTTTCTTAGTTTTACTTTCTGTATGTACCTCCCTAAACATAATATAAATGGATTCATACTGTCTGTTTGTGTCTTCTGTTCAGCATGTTCCTGCAGTTAACTCACATTGTTTGTGTTGTAGTGCATTTGTTTTCATGATATAGCATTACCTTGTATGGACATACCACAATTAATGGTAACCATTCTGCTGTTAATGAATATTTCAGTGATTTCCAGATCAGCTTTGTTTTTGTGAATACTGCTGCTGTGAACATTTTTGTGCATAACCATGGTAAATATGTGAGTAGGTTTCTTTGTAGACTATATATTTAGGACAGTATTGCTAGTTCATAGGGTATATATATCCTCACCTTCAATAAATAATGACATATTGTTTTCCCAAGTGGTTGAACCAAGAATGATACAATTTTTAAGATTCTTTATCATGTCTCCAAGTACTTGCTAAAAGTTTCTTGAGAGAGGAAAAAAACTAGTTATGCTATGGTGTTAGATTTTATTTATGAGATGAATTTTAAAATAACACTAGAAAGGATGGAAACCCATTCATTTCTAGTAAGTTTTGAAAAGATACCTCAATGGGGATGATATGAATTCTATACTGTACATATTATTGAATTATTGAGGTTTATGAACCATTATTCGTGTGGTTTTTTTTAAAATATTTAACAATATTACAAAAAGAACTACTTTTAAAAATACGTTATATATGTACAAATATATTTTAATATATGGTAAAATAAAACTTATAAAGATAAAGAATGAAAAACAAATTCTCTACTAATTCCTCTCCCTAAAGTTCTGCATTAACTGCCGACTTAACAGTTTGTGTGCTGCCTGAAAAAAATTATATGTCAATATTGCTTCATATACATAAATGGATCATAATACACATGGTATTTCTTCACTTTTCTTAAACACCATGTATGATTCTGTCTTTCTTTTCATGCTAAATAATACTGAATTGATTGAGTATATAACAATTTATTTAACCAGGCAGACTAATTGATGGATATTTAGATTATTTTCAGTTTTTTGTTATTATCAGTAATGGATCAGTAAATACATTGGAATATAAACTTTGTAATTTTTGAGAGTTTATTCATTAAACTCTTGCTTAAAATTAAGTTCCTTGCTATAGAATTATGGTTCAAAGTGTACAAGCATTTTTTAGATTTTGACACGTACTGCAGAAAATTGTGTTCTCCAGAAAATTGTCTTAATTTGCATTCCTGTCAACTGCTATTTGCCAACATCATGTATTATCAGAATATTTTACCTTTGCTGCTTTCATAGTTGAAAAATATAATTTATTTTGGTTAGCGTTTATTTAATTATGAGTGAAATTGAACATGATTCCATTTGCTTTTCTGTCAGATGCCTGTTAATATCCTTTGCCTATTTCTCTATTAGGTTGTTGTGGGTTTTTACTTAGTGATTTGTAAAACTCATAAATTTAAGAAATTAATGTTTTTGTCTATTATGTACTCAAATATTTTTCCCATTTTGTTTATCAATTTTTGTACATGAATTTTTTGTGACTTTCAGGTTGTACATAACTTTCAAATTGCTTAGAAGCCTATTTTATGTGTTGCCATTTGTCTTGTAAATTTATAATGACAGCTAAATTTAGTTCACATATAGGTCAGCCCTTTCTTCCCCTCATTTTCAAAGAAGGGGGAAGAAACCACTAAATGGAACCGCTGTAGATAGATGAATATGATGGATCTAATGAGTTTAAGTTGTTAAAACAAAATGTGTTTAACATTTAAATGGCTTCTATTTCCTCCTTCCTTCTGTCATCTGAAAAGTCAATAGGTGGGAAAGTTTTGTTAGTAAAAAGCATTATCTTACCTGACATGAAGTTTGTCATTTAAAAAGTAGGAGATGCCTTTTCTCCCTTCCTTCAAACTACTGGTCCTCACTTCACCTGAAACACTATATTAAAGACTGGCAGAAATGCTAGCATCTCTTATAAAATTTATCCATGGTTAAATGTTGGCATGTAATAAATAAAATGAAATTGATTTATGTGACTTCTATATTTGCCTTAGAAAACCTATGATAGATATTTTTAATAGGATAGGTAAAATATGATTTTATCAAAACATTTATGGATATCCAAATGAATTGGTATTTGAATGTACAAAAAGAAATCCATGTGAACCTAGCCCATACTTAGTTCTCAGCTAAAATGACTTCTAGTTTAACCCAAACTAAGATAAGAGACTGAACAAATCTAAATAGTAATACTTACAAGTATTGGAGAGCAACCAATCATGCAAGACTTTTAGTTTATATTCTTGCTTTCTATAAGTTGTAAAGCTATTTAAAAACTACTTTGTAAAGTGAGCTAGTGTAAAATCAGATCTTGCCTGCAGCTTCTGTTCAGTAGGGTAGGAACTCAAAGCTACCAAATCACACTTAGTTGGAAACATGAGTTTCCATGTTGTGCCCAAAGTAATCTTACTTTCTCCAGAGTTCTTTAGCTCAGGCCTATATAGATAGCAGCATCAGGCCAATTCACACTGGATCTCATACTTCCAGTTTCTAGGGTTAAGAAGGTTTCATATTGGACTGAGAGAATTCTGCTAACCGTCCCATATCTGATGTTTAAAGATGATCCAGATTTTCTAAAAGATTCCGAGTTTTACACCTTACTGTTTTTATTAAAAGCAGCTAGTGAAATATTTACATGTAATTTAGTTCATACCCTTGTAAAACTTTATCTTATAAAAGAGTTCTTAAAAAAAACTCTCTTAATTGTTAGAAACACTGTTCCATTTATGAAGCTATGAGAAAACTGCTTAGCTGGGTCTACTTCTAAATATTATACAGCAACTGTAATACTCACTAGATCAACACATTCAAAAATGTTCTTAAAGTGTTTACATTTCTTTCTAAAATGTGTATTTCTAGGGCCAGGGGCGGTAGCTCATTCCTGTAAGTAATCCTTAATCCCTGTAAGTAATCTTTAATGCCCATAAATAGCACTTTGGGAGGCCAAGGTAGGAGGATTGCTTGAGGCCAGGAGTTTGAGACGAGCCTGAGCAAAAGCAACACCCCGTCTCTGCAAAAAATAGAAAAGTTAGCTGGACATGGTGGTGTTTACCTGTAGTCCCAGCTGTTTGGGAGGCTGAGACAGGAGGATCTCTTGAGCCCCGGAGTATGAGGTTGCAGTGAGCTATCATGATGCCAGTGCACTCTAGCTCAGGTGACAAAGCAAGACCTTGTCTCAGAAATAAACAAATACATTAATGAAATATGTATTTCTCATTAAATTCTGGGGTAACTTAAAAACAACATTTTGGACTGTAGTAATAGAATTGAATTAAACATGGTATAGTGTTGTGCCTCCACTAAAGAAAATGTAGAAGTCAGTTAACAAGTTAGTTAGACTGTGACTATAGGGTAAGTTTTTACTTACCTGAAACCCACCATAAATGAATCCTCTGAATAACAAAATTGTCAAAATAGCTGAATAATAGTTTTTTTTAAATGTTAAGATTTTAAACTGCCTTTAGAAATCTCTATGAGGTACTATGTTATTTTCTCTGCTCTTTAAGAGAATATTGAAAATATTTTAACATTTTCTTGGCTCAGGTAAACTTTTGGAATGATATAGCTATCATAACATACTGAAGGTAGTAGTTATAGATAGAAATTTAGATTATTAGGAGACAATGATCCATGCATCTCTTGCGTTTTGCACATCTTAGCAATCAGAGGCGTTGACTATTTGTTGCAGACTATCTTTTCTTAAATGTACAGCCTTGGAAGATTGAGATAATGTTTCCCTGCAGAGCAAAGAGCAAGTGTACTTACTGCTCATTGTAAAAGATTCAGGTTCCCTGAACTCAGGGTTCCTCTCCTCTAACACAGTTACTGTGCACATAAATGTCACCTGGCTCTCTTCATTTTGCCCTGTGGGAACTGGGACCTAAGGAACTGGTACAAGTGCTGATGTTCTAATGACTGCTATTGCTATAACAAAGTCCCTTGTTTGTGACACTGGAATCTCCACCAGCATCCATGAAACTGCAGTGGACTAACTTGTTAGCTTACAAGTAGGGTTAAAATCTGAGAACCTTGACAAGATGATGTAAGACAAGGATCAGCAAACTTTTTCTGTAAAGGGACAGGCAGATAATACATGGTCTCCATCACATATGTTTTGATTTTTTTTGCAACCCTTTAAAACTGTAAAAACTATTCTTAGCTTGTAGGCCATAACCAGTCTTAGGGCTAGATTTGGCTCATGGAACATAGGTTGTTGGCCCCTGAGGTAGATCATAGGATCAAATTACTGTTCAGCTCCCATAGCAAGTTTCCCAGAACTTCTTTCAAAATCATGATAGTTTGCTTTTCAAACTCGCTTTTCTTATGACTATTTAA
The DNA here is from genome assembly GCA_963574885.1 of Lepilemur ruficaudatus. Classification (NCBI taxonomy): domain Eukaryota; kingdom Metazoa; phylum Chordata; class Mammalia; order Primates; family Lepilemuridae; genus Lepilemur; species Lepilemur ruficaudatus. Next base: position 6,779 of record CAUYRT010034251.1, on the reverse strand, counting down.
AAAAATGAAGCATGTACTGCTGCACATCCACTTGGAAATTAAATATGACTGCCTATAAAATTAGGTGATAAAAAGAAACAGTTGTATCTTCCTAAGTGATTTTCTGGAAAATTTTCATCCTCACTATCGCTCTTGGAAATCAGTTGATCTTGAACCAAATAGCTGATTCATTTGACACTAACAATAGGCCACAGGCAGCTTTTCTCAAGGTGTCCCTTATGTAACACTTAGACTGCTCACAATAAAAACTTACATTGAGTTTGGTGGGAGAGTTTATTCTAAAAGTCTATAATATATTCCTCAGAAAACAGTCATACTTCTATCCATGGACTTCTTCATAAGGTTTGTGTGAACAGAATTTCTCAAAGAATGTTAAATATTGGATCTAGATTGATCATTTAGTATTCATGTGTTAGACCAGTGGTAACCAACCTTTTTGGCACCAGAGAGCAGTTTCATGGAAGACAGTTTTTCCATAGGGTGGCAGGGGCGGGGCATGGCAGAGCTCTGCATCCAGTCCCTAAAAGGTCACGGACTGGTACCAGTCCACATTCTGGGGGTTGAGGACCACAGTGTTAGACTATTTTAATTACTCTTCCTTAACCTTTAAAGCTGTTTAAAAAAAAAAAAAGTATGGGGCATCTCAAAGTTACCTAAATAAGAAAGAATCACCAGGTAGGATCTGGGTGAGGGTGGAGACCTAGGGAAATAGCTTAACAATTAGGGCTACTTCCCCTCTGGGAACAGAAATAAAGAGGCTGTCCCATGGTTTTCAGCCTGGAATAAGCAGTTAGAGACACAGATATGAGTCCAGGGTCCACCAAGCAGGGGTCATGGTGAACTACTTGCCCAACATTACATTGGACCTCAAAAGAATTACAACTTAAAAGAAAAGGAGAACCAGAAGGAGACAGCATTTTCAGGGACTGCCGCCCAGCTTCCAATCATCTTAGTCTGTCTGATTGTCTTGAGGTGATCCTGGATTGCTAGTGCTTTCAGGACTTGGATTAATTAATTATAAATCCCCTCTTTAGGAAGATAAGAACATTCTAGGCTTCAAATTATTTCTGAAAATAATTTTTCATCAGGAGGCAAGACACCATGGACAAAAAATATAGTATTATAGAACAATGAAAGCAGTAGAAACAGATACATGAGAGCTTTATGTATTGGAGTTACTAGCCACATAATATGTCAGCTTATACACACTACTTTTCAGGAATATAGAAGATAAGGTTGAAATTTTTAAATTAAAATTTAAGAAGAAACAAATGGAAATTCCAGAAGTGAAAATTCCAGATAATAACTGAAATTAAGAATCCAATAAATGCATCATGGAGAGAATTGGTGAAATGGAATATAGGTCAGAAGAAAATATGCAGAATGAGGCATGGAGTACTATGATACACTGGAGATAATAAAAATAAAGTATCCAGGATAAATTTTAGAGTAGTAAAAGAATGGGAAATAAGTAAGAGAGGATAAGAGTCTCCTTGGTCTAAAATCCCTGGAGAGTCCCAAAAACAAGGAGAGGAAGCACTAGGAGTAGAACTGCGGAATCATATGGAAATTCTCTATTTTTCTTTTTGAAGAAGTATCGAGCTGCTTTCTGAGAGCTGACTTCTTAATAATATTAATGAATAAGGCAGAAAACAATGGAATTCCATCTTCAAAATGCTGGAGGAAAATAACTGCAAAGGTGGAATTATATACTCAGTGAAAATATCGTTTCAAAATGACATTTTCAGACAAAAGTTGAGAGAATTCATTCATGAGCTGAAGGAAATACTAAAGGGAGTTCTTTAGACAGATGTAAAATAATCTCAAAAGGTCAAACATTTAGGAAGGAAAGAAAATGAAAGTGGTATATATGAGGGGCAAGTATAAAATAACAATGACAGTATAAAGCAGTAATAATGTCTAGGTTTAAATACAGAGAGAATGAAAATATCTGACAAGAATGGCATTTAAGTACGTAAGGTGTTAAAAGAGTAAGCTTTCTAAGGACCTTAACTTGCCTAAGAACGGTATGAATCTATTAAATAATATTAGACTTTGGTAAGTCAAGGATATATGTTCTAATCTTTGGGAAAATTATCAAAAGTATACAACCTCCAAGATAATTCAGAAGGGAAAATACAATAAAAATTCTATTCAAAAAGAGAGCAAGAAAGGAAAGACAAGATAAATAGAAAGTACTTCATAAAATGGTAAATTTAATACAAATATTCAGAATTAAATGTAAAAGAACTGAATGCTTAAGTGACAAACTCAATACTGTATTGTTTACAAGCATGCTATTTAAAATGGGAGAATGCAGAAAGAGTAAAAGAATAGAAAAATACGTGAACACTAACCAAAGGAATGCTAATATGGTTATATTAATATCAAATAAAGCAACTGTCTTAGTTTGTTTTCTGCTGTCATAACAGAATACCACAGACAGCATAATTTATGAAGCTTAGTTGGCTTACAGTTCCAGAGGCTGGGAAGTCCAAGAATGTGGTTCTGGCATCTGTTGGGGGTCATCCCATGTGTGAAGGGAGGCATCGTACGGCCGGCACGCGAGCAAGCAGGACAGAGACACTGGGCAGAACTCATCAGAAGCCCACTCCTGTGGTAACTAACCTGCTTTCTTGATAATGGGATAATGGCATCGATCCATTCATGAGGACACAGCCCTCAAGAACTAATCACCTCTTAAAGTCCTCACCTCTTAATACTGTTAAAATGGCTATTGAATTTCCACATGAGTTTTCATGAGGACATTCAAACCATGGCAGCAAACTTTAAGGTAAAAATCATTTGCAGAAATAAAATACATGTTTCATAATGTTAAAAGTGTTAGTCCACCATAAAGATACAAAATCTTTACATATGTGTCTAATTATATAGCCTCAAAATATATAAAGCATAGATTGATGTAACTGCAAGGAGAACTAAACAAATTCAAAATTATAGTAGAACATTTTAACACACCTCTCTCAGTAACAGGATAAGCATATTTTAAAGCATGTGTGTGTGAGTGTGTGTGGGGGGGGGATTTGCAAGGGTATAAAAGATTTGAACAAGATTAGCAAACGACTTAATAGACACATATAGGTCACTACACCCATTGACTGGAAAATTCTAAGGACAAATGACTGCTGTCATACATTTCAAGAGGTAATATGCCAATCTTACACAAGTTTTTTCAGAGAAAAGGAAAAGAGGAAGCATTACTTGTTTTCTAAGGCCAGCATAATCTTGATACTCAAACCTGACAAGAAGTTAATAAGAAATAAAAGCCAATTTCACACATGGATAATATATAAATATTAATGCAAAGGATTATGCATGATGGCCAAATTGGGTTTATTTCATGAATTAAAGACTAAGTTAATATTAGAAACACAAGCAGTACAACTCACTATATTAACAGAATAAAGAAGAATAATTATATAATAATCTCAAAAGGTACAGAGAGGGTGTCTGATAAAATTTAACATCCCGTTGTAAACTAGAAGTAGAAGGGACTTCGTTCACATGATATAACATCTGTAAAAAACCTACAGCAAACATTATACTTAAATATTATACTTAAAATATTGAAAGCGTTCCTTTTGAGATGGGAAATGAGATAAAAATATCACTGCTTTCATTCACCATTATATTATAAATCCTAGCCAGTATGGTAAAACAAAACCAAAAAGATGTAAATATATTTGAAAGGAAGAACTGAAGTTGTCTTTGTTCATGGTCAATATGATAGTAGAAAGCCCAGGAGAATACAGACAAATTATTAGAATTAAAAGATGAGTTTAGCAAATTTGCTAGATATAAGCTCAATATGTAAAAATTAATTACATTTCCATATACTGGAAAAATCACTTAGAAAAAGGATTTTTTTAAATGATATATTTAAAACACCATTAAAAACTACCATGAAATAGATCTAACTAAAAATGTTGCAAGACCTCCATGCAGAAAACTAAAATTTTATTAAGAGATATTAAAGAAGACTTGAAGAAACAGAAGGATATACCATGATATAGATTGGAAGACTATAATGTTATAAAGACAGAATTCTTCTTGAATTGGTCTATTGAATCAATTCCAATAAAAAATCCTAAGCAGCTTTTGCGGGGGGGAATTTAAGGGGAGTTAGAAGCAGGAAAAATGACAAGCTGATTCTACAATAGATATAATGATACAAAAGTCTTAGAATAACCAAAATACAAATGAAGAAGAACAAGGTGCAAGGACGTGTTTGAATAGGTATCTTATTTGGAAAGTCATTATGATTAAGACTATGGAGCATTGGCACAAAGTAAATCTGTGAAATAGAATAGAGATCCCAGAAATCCATTCACATTATGTACTTGATTTACAAAAAACATGCTACTGCAATATAGGGGGAAGAGAAGGGTCTTTTCATTATATTGTACTTCATAATTGGGTTTCCACATGGGAAAGAAAATAAATCTTACCTACATTTAACACAAAAAAATCAACTCAGTTGGGTATTTTTTTAAATGTGAGAGCCACAGCAAATCTTCCAAAAAATAATAAAGGAGAGTATTTTTATAAACTCTTGGTAGAGAGTAATTTCTCAAATAGAACAAAAGAAAATACTAATTATAAAGGCAAAGATTAGTAAGACAGACTACACTAAAACTAAAATCTTCTATTCATAAAAATACACCATTCAAAGAGTGAAAAGGCGCGACTTTTCTTGAGAATATATTAGTATTTTGAAGCACATAATTTAAAAAGTGCTTATATCTAGATACACAGAGGATCTTCCTACAAATTAATATGAAAATGATGAAGCAACACAATAGAAAAATGGGCAAAAGACTTGAACAGGCACTTCACAAATGAGGTATCCAAATGAATAATAAACGTTAAAAAAGCACTTAATTTCACTAGTAATCATGTTAATTTGAATGAAAGCCAAAATGAAAACTGCTACACACCCACCTGGGTAGGCATACTTAAGAAGACAGCTAATACCAAGTGTTGGTGAGGATATAGAGCAAAAGGAGTTCTTTTCCATTGCTGGAAGAAACAAAAATTGTTATAACCACTTTGGAAACTGGTTTGGCAGTATTTATTAAAGTTAACCATAATTATATTTTATGATCTGTGATTCTACTGCCAGGTATGTGCCCAAAAGAAATGCTTACAGTGTGTACCAAGAAATATGTACGAACATGTCCACAGCACCATTATTCATAATAGACCAAAACTGGAAACAATTTGCACATTTATCAACAGTAGAATGAATAAACAAATTGTCTCATTCGTGTTATAAAATAGTATACAGCAAAGAAAATGGATGAGCTACAGCTGTATGCAACAACATGTATAAATCTCACAAACAATGCTGAAAGAAGCCAAAAACAACACGTACATATTATGTAATTCCCATCATATAAAATTTGAAAACATGCAAAATTTTATAGTGTTCAGGCATGTCATGTTTAAGTGGTAAAACCATAAGGAAATATAAGAAACTGATTACCGTAGAAGTCAGGACCGTTGCTACCTTCAGTGACTACAGTGGGATTAATGATGAGAAGACAGTACAAGCAGGCCTCGGGGTTGCTAATTAAATTGTGTTTCTTGAGTAGGGTGATGGTTACACATACTGTTTTGTGCACTTCTCAGTATATGTTATATTGCACATGCAAAAATTTTAAACCATGATTATAAGATAGGAGGGAGACAACAAGCTATTCCATGACTTCAAAAAATTGGATCTGATTTATAAAAATGTTAAATGCTGATTGCATTAGTCAGGGCACTTTTAGTTGGAAGTAATAGAAACCCAATTCAAACTGTCATGAAGTAGCTTAAGCTAGTTCCATAGAACAGTGGTCCCCAACCTTTTTGGAATGAGGGACCAGTTTCATGACAGTTTTTCCACAGACCTGGGGGTGGGAGGATGGTTTTGGGGATGATTCAAAGGCATTAATTACATTTACTGTGCAGTCAAACTAATAGGTAGATAGTGAGGGATTCCAGGTCTCCTAGGGACAAAAGTGGGTACTATTGCTCCCATCTTGGTCCTACCCCACCCTAATTCTCCATACCTGGGGGAGGAGGGAATACCTACAAATCTGCCAATCAAAACTTGATATTCCAGCTACAAAAGAATGCAGAGGACTCTCTAGCCCACAGGCCAAGAAGCCACATGGGCACCATAAAGTCTGGAAAGTGACCTAGAACCCACATGCGCAGTTAAGACTCAGGTCACACAGCTCCCAACTGTCCAATCAAATCAAAGTGGTTCTGTGGTGACGTTTGACCCACAGGAAGGTTCCTGTCTGGACACCATAAAACAAGACCCAGATCATAACCAAGCCCTCTTTTCCTGCTGCGACAAGGGACCTGGTCGTCATCTGCGGTGTGTGTATCATGCTTTGCAAACCCATGTCTCGCTCCTGCTCTATAATCCTATCTTGCTCCCCTCGATAAACTTCACCTCACGCTTGCTTAACTTTGGTGTGTCTGGTCATTCTTCCGCCATGAGTGCACTAAGAATCAACGTTCCAGACTAAAATGTGATAAAACCTCTCTGTAATGATAATCTGTGTTTGCAGCTACTCCCCAGCACTGGCACCACAGCCTCAGCTCTGCCTCAGATCATCAGGCATTAGATTCTCACAAGGAGCACAGCCTAGACCCCTCGCATGCGCAGTTCACAGTAGGGTTCCAGCTCCTATGAGAATCTAATGCTGCTGCTGACCTGACAGGAGCAGAGCTCAGGCGGTGATGCGAGTGATGGGGAGCGA
>CAUYRT010034250.1:0-21358 GCA_963574885.1 Lepilemur ruficaudatus | reverse complement strand
AACTGATTCATGTGATTAACTGTACACCTCGGTAAATTCACTTCGAATCATTTAATTGTACACTTAAAATGGAGTGTTGGTTGTACGTAGATACAGTTGGAGCACTATGTATGTACTCTATGGACTACTTTGACAGAGTAGGTTTTTGGATGTAACAAGATAAGTCAACTTGAGCGGCAATATATTTTGGGAAATCAGCTCACTACAAATTGTGACTGTAAACATTGTACTGTAAATGCTTTGTAGTTTTCCCCCAATTAAAAAAAAAGAAAAAGGGTAGTTTTAGGTTTACCCATAAAATAATATCAGGTCTAGTTAATTTCTAGCAAACAGTTCATTTCAATTACTAAAGAAACATTATTAGAATTAAAAATGAAGACTCCAGAATTGTGCCATTGCTTGATTGTGTGACACTTTCCAAGTTACTTAACATCCTAGCTGTTATTTTCCAATAGGTGGATAATTACATTATTGTTTCACAGGGCTTGTGAGAATTCAGTGATGTTATGCAGGCAAAGCTTTTAGCATATTCTCAAAATTTCAGCCATGTTTGTGATTAATATTATTTTAATATTAGAAAACATGGAAATCTCTCTACTTCATATGAAAACCTTATGAAATCCTCATATTCAACTTGGCTAGTAAAATGAAATAAAATATATTAATTTCACACATAACTCTAGATGAAATATCATAGATAAAATAATAGCAAATCAAATACCCCAGGGTGTCATTACCAAGTAGGGTGTATTCTAGGAATGCAATTCGTGAATGGATTAACATCAGGAAATCTACTTATGTAATTCAGTATATTAAAAGATTAGAGGTGAACAACCATATGATTATCTCCATAGAGTGCTGATAAATCTCTTATGTGCACATATAGTAGTAACAATCTCAACATTTGTTCTTGATAAAACCCTCAGTGCACTAAGAGAAGAAAACTTTCTTAACCTGAACAGATTTTCTATCTGGCTCATAGAATCTGGAGTCAGACTTCCTAAATTCTGGATTCCACTGTCTACTAATGGTGTGCAACATGCAAATTGCTTATTTATTCCTTACCTCAGTTTCCACATATGAAAAGTGAGTATGCTGAGTATAGCATCATTAGGTTGTTATAAAGATTAAATAAAAAAATGAGCAAGTATTCCCTAAATAATGGCTTAAAAATGTAATTGTAAGATATGGTTCTCACTAAATTTGTGATGAAAGCAACTCAACATCAATCTCTTTTTTTATATTTAACTGAGGGTCCTAGAAGATGTATTAATATGCCCAGATTCCACTACGATACCTACCTAACTGGTACAATGAATGCTATCTGAGAGATGGGCACACTTACAACCCTGAGTTAAGCATAACAAAATGGATACATGTAACCAAAAACATTTGTACCCCTGTAATATTTTGAAATAAATAATAATATATGGCAAAGTATGTTATTTTGCAATGAAAATGGCTAAACTGTATTGAGAGAAAATATGGAGCCTTATATATACTAATTTTTAAAAGACAGACAATGAGTAGTGGGTGAAGGATGAAAAATTATCCATGTGGTACAATGTATACTACTCAGGTGATGGGTATACCAAAAGCCCAGATTCCACCACTATACAATATATACATGTAATGAAATTCAATTTGTACCCCATAAATCTATTAAAATCAAGAAAAAAATGTTTAAAGACAAAAAAAAGAAAATGCATTAAAATAACAAAATCAATGGGAGGTACAAACATTGGAAAAGAAAATTCAAAACAGTCATAAATTGAAGACAATATAAATATTTACATAAAAGTTCCAAAGAGTCAACAGAAAACCTGGTAGAACTAATGTGAACATTGAATTAAGTATCCGAATACAAAATTAGGGTAAAACTGCACAGTTAAACATGTACTAATTTTAAGGATATAATTTTAAAAAGCCATTCACAAATGCTACAAAAAGGTATTCATTCCTAGGAACACCATTAACAAGAAACAAACTATTTAATAGATCTATGTCGAAAATGATATGGACATTTATAAAAGGCTTAAATAACTAGTCTTTGTTAGGAAGACACATATTGTGCATACGTCAATTTCTTCCATATCTCTTAATGAATATCAATACATTTTAAAATATATCTCTTTATGCTGATTCTGCAGTTGATAGACAAGAGAAAATACACAACAGTAAAGAAGTTTAGAGCAAAGAATGATGTGGTAAAACTTGACCCAATTGAAACTATAGAATAACTTACAAAAAGATATGGAAGTGTGTACCAATAGAATAAAGTTCAGATCGAATAGAATTTTACTTCCTTAGTGAGAAGAAGATAGATAATTTAGCATGTTTTGCGGAGAACTGGTCATATTTTTGAGGAAAGCAAACATAACCCACATCTTTATGCTTTCACTCTTCTACCTCCATGCTCTAGACCCACAGAACAGCAGAGCAACCTTTTAAAATGCAAATCTGACCATTTAGATGTCCTGCTCAAAACCAAAACGCTCTCATAGCTTTTCACCACACTTGGAAGAAGATACGACATCCTGCTTGTATTCTGGCAGCCCCTAGATGTGATAGCATCCCGATTACTATTCTAGACCACTTTTCTTCTCCAACCCTCTGTCTTTTCCTCACACTGCTCCAGCTTCCCTGACTTCCTCCAACTCCTCTTCCCAGAATGTCCTTCTACTATTACAGATCTCTGCGTAGCTCACTCATTCATCTGCACACAAACGTCACTTCCTCAGAGAGCAGATCTCTAAAAACCGTCTCTGAAATACTCATCCCCATCCCTGATTTATTCTTCGTGAGTCCACTTTTTACGACCTCATCTCATAACACTTTTTGATCATATGTTCATTTGTTTCTCATCTGACATCCCCCACTAGGTTATAAACGCCATGAGAGGAGGCACCTTGTGTTGTTCTTGCTTGTATCCTTTGGGCCTAGAACAGCACAAGACATGTAGTATGCTCTCAGTAAATAACTACTGAATAACAAATTAGTTAAGTTGCTTTATGCCATATAGTATAAATATCTATTAAAATGGATTAGACAGTTAAATGTAAAAAAAAAAAAAAAGACCTCCAAAAATATTAGTGTAACATAGGAGACAATTACTTCTATTTTATACTGGGAAAGGGCTTCCAAATACAAAACTCATAAAGGCAAAGAAAGACAAATTTCACTTAAGAAAAAAATCTAAGCAAACACAAGAAAACCTCATACATTTAAATAACAAAGTTTACGTGACTAGAAAAGAGGTGCTAGACAAACTATGAAGAAAGCATTGGCGTCATGTTTATATTAACAGGTGATCCGTTGAAGAGAGTTACTTAAGAGATCTTACATATCAGAAAGAAAACTACAAACAATTCAACAGAAAGAACAGATCAACCAAATATACAGCTAATTCAGAGAAAAAGACATTGAAACGGCCTTTAAATGTATTCAAACTCACTAGTAAACATGAACATATAAGTTGTCTGTTAGGATGGCCAAAATTAAAAAGGTTAGTAATTTCAAATATGGGTATGGAGGCTACAACGAAATGGACATTCACATACACAAATGTAAAAAGTATAAATTTATTAATTTGGGGAGAAAATTTGGCTATATTGTTCAAAATTAAAGGGGCAAACTTTAGATATCCCTCCCTCAAAGACAGAGGAAAATTAATTATAATATATCCATTCCATGGTATTCTATGATGCTATTTAAAAAACAGAAAGATCTTTAAAATTTTATTATTAAGAGAAAACTAAATCACAAAAATTTAAATTATATGATATATAATTACATTATGGCACCACAGATACATACATGATATATAATTACATTATGGCACCACAGATATATACATTTGTAAATATAAAAATGAAGATCACTAAAAATGACTGTGTCATCTGAGTTTTTCAATGGTTATCTCTTGGTAAGAGGGGGAAGAGGTGATAAGGGGGCTATCATGTTTTCTTCTACATTTACAAAAATTTGCTGATATTGTTATAATAATAAAATATATATTTTGTAGTACTTATTACAAAATAACTTTAAAATGTAAGTACAAGAATGTTTAAAGCAAACAAGATATAACCATGAGAAACTGAAGGAAGCTAGCATATGCTGATTTCTGCACGCTACTCAGCACAGGGCATTTTTTGCAAGACTCAACACTCCTACTCCTACATGAACCTTCTGAGGGAGGTATTTTCCCCTCCAGTTTTCAACTGGGGAACCCCAAGTTTTACAGAAATCCAGTAACTACTATTTTCTAGTTCAAAAAATGTTTACTTAATGGCAAAAACATCAAGTCAAGGCCCTGCCATTGTTATCCAAGCATAACCACTGGCCAGGGTCCTGGCAAACATTCTCTAGTAGTTCCACACAAACAGTTCAGAGCAAAATTTTCTCTTAAATCAGCTTATGGCCTGGGCTATTGGAAGTGTACAATCACCAGACTGCCTCAGAGCACCTGCCCCCACCCCCGCTCCCCCTATTCCAGCTGGGTCAGGGAGCCATGGAATTAAATTGTCTACAGAAAGTGAGCTGTTTATGTCTTTTTATCCCCTATGGTCCCTTATAATACTGGCTCAGAGGATATTGCCATTTGCAGAGAATTAAGACAGTTATTGTCTGTAAGTGCTTCTTAGAAACAAAGGGACAGCTCGGGGGCCTGGATACGGTGGCTCATGCCTGAAATCCCAGCACGTTGGGAGGCCAAGATGGGAGGACTGCATGACCAGCCTGGGTAACAAGATGAGACCCTGTCTCTAAAACAAATGATTAAAAAAACAAACAAACAAACATAAACAAAGGCACACATCAAAATAAAATTTTACTCCTTAACAGGTCAGATATTTCCTTTCTTCCATCTCTAAAAGCAAACAACCCTAATAACCAGGAATCATTTAACAGATTAATTAAAAAAATAAATAAAAGAGGATCTTTTTAACAGAAATTTTATAGCCACACGTCATAAAAAATTAGTGTGATTTAATTCAGGATAAGAGATCTTTGACAATTGCCTTGCCAGTGAAGGAACTGGAAAAACAAGGCTGAAGAGGATAAAAGGTTTAAAAAGCTGAGTTTAAGTGGGATGCTATTGACAGAAGTCAGATTGCAGCATTTATTCGACAAATATTTATTGAATGTCTGCTACGTACCAGGCACTGGGCTAAGCATAAATGATAACTGTTAAGCAAATGAGAAACAAAACAGACCTGGCTCCCGCCTTAATTGAACTTTTGGTGAATTAGAGATGATGGTGGGTTTTTTCCAAGATAAAATGCAGTCTTCAAGAAAACTTCAGAATAAAAATATCACTTCAAAATATAAATCCAATAATCCCAAGTAAAATATCAAAAAAAAATCAATATAACAAAGCAATACAGATTTTAACCAATTGGGGTTTAACTTAAAAATGCAAGAATGGTTAATAATAAGAAACTATTAATATTCTTATCGGTAGAGCAAAAAAGAAAACTATCAGATCATCTTACTAGATATGATAGTTTTCTATAAAATTCTACAATTTTTAACAAAAAACTCTATATAAACTAAGAATTGAAGAACATACTTTAGCATGATAAATTTATTTATATCATACTAACAAATAATATCATATCCAATAGTGAAAGAGGAATTCTCATTGAGCTCAGGAACAAAACTAATATGCTAGTTCCGACCATATGATTGAGTTTTTCTTTGGAAGTCTTTAGCCATTGCAATATGATAAAATTACCTTTTCCATTAACTGGAAAGAAGAGGCTAATGTAAAAATATGTAAGTATGAATATTAGATGATTAGCAAAGTAAGAATGTAAATGGCTGCAGAATAAACTCCCAAGAGCACTTACATTCATATGTATCATAAATAATTGGTTAGAAAAATATAGTAGGAAAATATAAGTTAAAATGATAAAAATAAAAAATACCTATAATTCTATCATTCCCCTAATTGACCACATTTCTGGTTTTCTAATATCCTATTATTTCAAACAGAAATGTAATGAACATATTTGAACATGTCTAATATAATAGTACTGTGTACTGTGTTCATATTTTCATCCTTTTATAATAATCTTTCAAAGGTAGTTTTAGTGTATGTACAGCTCTTTTGAATAGCATGTGGCTGGATTTTAATTTTCTAACCTCTTATTTTCTGATAAAACATATAGTTTTATAACTATGCCCTATTGTGATGACTGGTACATCAGAGCTATTTACATCATCTTCTTTTATGTTTTCGTAACTGTTTATTGTGTCTTCCTTGTTTTCTGCCCTTCATTCAATTGGCCATGTTTCTATCTTGCTTTGTTTTTCCTCTATCTGTTTGAACTACATACATCTTTCTTTTGTTTTTGTAGTTACACTTAAATACTTAACCTAAATACTCAAAACAGGGAAAAGTTAATCTACTTCTCTTGCCTCCTTTGTTACAGGAACATTAGAATCCTCTAAAAACAATCTACCCCAACTTTCACCTTACCTATATTTGTTTGGTGTTTCAGTTCTACTGGTTTCTATAATTTCTAACATAGTCAGAACTATTATTTACAGTCAAAGTTTATGTAGATTTATGCACACTTACTGTTTCTTTCATTTTATTCTTTCCTTTTGGATTCAATATCCTTCTTGCTGAAGTATATCCTTAGTAGTTCTTACAGTAAGAATCTCCAAAAGTAAATTCTCTCAATTTTTGTAGAAAAATCCCCTTATTTCACTTTGACTCTTAATACCGTTTAGCTTCATTTTAAATTCTCAGCAATTGGTTATTTTCATTCAAGACTATGAGGTTACATTTCCTAGTGTTTTGGATGTCATTGTTGGTAAAATATTTGTTGTAGGTCAATTTAGGATTGCTTTGTAAATAATCTTTTCTTTTAGGGAACATCATTATTTTTTTGACTTAATACTATGTGATTTTAATATAACCCGGTGGTTTAATCACCAGGTTTACTATAATCAGGTATGGAGATATTCATCTTGTTTAAGACTTGGAAGGTGCAGCTAATCCGAAAATTCAGACTTTTATCAATATGGGAAATTTCTGAATAGTATACTACCCCTCCCATATTCTCTTTTTTAATTTGAAACACCCTGAATTCATTTTGTCCTCCCTATCTCCTAAGATGTCATTCCTATGTTCTTGTCATTTTGCATGACCCCCAGATGATTTTCTACCCTCTGTCTTCCAATTAATATATTCACTCTTTAACTATATCCAATCTGTTCATAAGTCAATCCAAAAAAGTTTTTTTTTTTTATTTCAATAATTTTGTGGTTTGATTTTTAGAATATGCATTTGGTTGTTTTTCAATAGTGTCTCTTTCTATATAATATTGTACTTTCATAGAGTATTTATTTCCTTTTTCTGCCTAAACATGTTGAAATCTACTTATTTTAATTTCACTTCTAAATTAGTTCATTATCTTCAGTTCTCTTCTATTTGGTATGCTTGCTGACTCTCTCTCTCTCTCCCCTTTCTCCCCCCCCTTCTAGATATCTCATTTCATATTTGTAATTTTTTTAAATATAAGTTACTCCTCATCAGGAGCTATATTCAGCAGAAAGTTAAGAATGTCACTTCAGAAATATTTGCCTCCAATAGACCTTTTTCCCTGAACTGCTTGGGAGTATGGATTGTGGATTGTAAATTCAGACTTCATAGAAGAGGAAAAAGCCTGAGATTATGATTCCTTTTGAGTCACTCTTTCTGACCATGACTTCAGGCAGATTGTAAGATTTTGAGCCATTTTTCTTGATTTTTAAGAGTTTATATATAGTTTCCATTTTAGGCATGGATCAAACCTGATAGATCTCGGCTTTATGCAGTAGCTCATTTCTAATTCTCAGCACAGAGTGTCTTCCTCTTACAGTGCTGGAGTCCAAGGCACAGCCAGGAATAATGCCTATGAGCCCCTGGGCTTCAGCATCAGCTCACTGCTCCAGCATTTAGTTCCCACTTTGAGATTTTTTAATATATTAAGCTCCACTATATTTTTGCATTTGTGGTTGCTGCCTATTAAATGGCATTTCTATATGTTTAAAATGGTAAAGATTTTCTGGATCAGTTCAGTCCAGCTATTTAATGGAAATCAACTTCACATTTACGTGAAATATTCTAACAGTCCATTTAAGCTTCAGTCTTCCATGCAGAATGACTTCCTTGAGGGCAAGGACTATGTTGTATAGATCCGTGTTTCTATTTGTTGAATGGATCAACTTATCACCCCCATTCTCATCTCTTGCCATTTTCTGGTGTTTCTAAATTTGGCTGGCATCTGATAGAGTTTTTGGAACATTTAGTTGCTACAACACAAATGTATGAAAACCACAGTGACCTTTAGTGTTTGGTGGAGTTTAATGAAGCTTTGTCTGAATGATGCCTGAATCCAGATGTAGAAAGTAGGCTTTTCCAGTCTGCGTTATTAAGAGGAAATGAAAACAGAAGCATAATTATAATGTATGTCTTTAGTAAAGCTGCCACCTGGGATTAGAGGTAGGCTTATTTTTATTGAAAATGTTAAATAGTTGCTTCAAAAGTTCAATGAATCAATTAACATTTCTTAATATTTAAGTCTGCATTTTGGTGGGAAAGAAAATTTGAAAGCACTTTGTATCTATCCTATTCTTAGCAAGAAAACAGGTTTTGATTCTTAAAACAAAATTGGCCAATATAATTTTCTTAAATATTTTCAGAAAGTCTCAATCCTATAGAATATTGTTTTAATTTATCAACTATATTAGACATTTTTATTTTTATGGTTACCTTTAAAAACTCCTATGAAGGTTCAAACGATATAGACATGGTTATCTTTTCTGTATAATATATGGCTAGATTGTGATTGTGCCAGTTAGATAATAAATAGTAAGGTAGTAATGTGCCTTTTCCAGGATGATGGTGAAATGAGCACCATTTCTAAGTAACAACTCCCTTTAATTCTATTATAAGACTTAAATCAGAATTATTCATTCTTTTCTAATTCACGTCCTTTACAATGCCTTAGTGGCCTGCATGTTCCCATCAGCAAAGCAGATTTCATGAAGATTTTCTTTCATTAGCCTGTTTTAAGAAAGCACGTATATTGAAAATGATTTTTCAAATTATACCTTTGCATCTCAGAATATTTTTCACAAAATCAACAGCTATTAAAATAAATATGGCTTGCCTTATGCTAGAACAGGACCCACCATAGACAAAATTTTGCAGTTTTTATCCATTAGTGAAACTTCTTTCAACAAGAACAGATAAAACCCCAGAACTCACTATACTAACCAGATAATACAACAACTAGTTTACCTCTGGGTTCAGCAAATGGTCAGCAGAACAAACCAACTCAGGGTTTTTTTTTTTTTTTTTAATAAACCTTTATCGAGTGCAGACATGACAATTTGTCTCTGTAATGACTAAGGCCACTTTCTGGCTATATTAGCTGACTTGAGAAGTTGCAAATGCTGCAACACAGGCTGTATGACCTACAAAGATGAAAATACTTAAATTATCTGGCTCTTTACAGAAAAAGTTTTCAGACTCCTACTTGAAATCACTTAGGGCTGCACTGGGGTCAAATTTCTTAAGCTAATTAACGCATATGAGGCTTTTCAACTGGTATTGCTTTTAATTCCAGAACCAAAACTGCTTGAACAGATATGGTGATAGTGTTACTGTTCAAAATATTTGCTGTACCTTTCTAGGGGGAGAATTACATTTTCTGGATCTTTTAACATCAGGCCTGGCCATACAACTTCTTTGTCCAATGAACTGTGAATTGAATAATGTATTTCACCTCCAGGAAGAAACTTAAAAATCCAATGTATAACTTGCCATGTGCTTTTCTCCTGCAAGAAGGCTGATGATGTCTTAGAGGTTGCTCTGTCAGCCTGAACCCTGAAAAACGGTAACATGAAATAGAGCTACAGCGAACTCAGGGTAGACATAAGCATAGGTGAAAAATGAACCTTTATTATGTAAAATCCACTGAGACTTTGTTTTTTTTTCTTTCTATACAGTAACTAAACTTAAGCTGACTAATGAAAAGTTCTTAGAAAAAGTATGTTTTAATTGGTTCTCTGAAAGATCAGAAAGCTAGAGAGATCAAATAAGCAAAACCAGCACCAAATAAATGAATGGATATTTTGTTTAAGTGTGAGCCCAAATGAAAACAATTTAAAATTGTCTCTTTTTAATGAGTCAGTATCGTGTCTAGTAAACAATATCAAGATAAATTAAAAGAGAATAGAACTTTAAAAACAAAACGTAATGGAAGCTGAAATAAAACAAAAATCACTAAGGTTCAACAATGCAAAATTAAAGATAAACCTAATTTTGTCACATATTTATTTCACACAGGTAATAAAGAAATAGATGTTTAATTTTGTTATCTGACCAACCAGGTAGGTGTCTGTTTTATTCCTCATTGATTCATGTACTTGCATCTAAAAAAAGGTTAAACTAATTTTAGAGATTTGAATTTTACAAAAAGAAGATCATCTCTGGCCCAACAGTCATAACAGACTTTAAAACTTATAAGTAAAAAAACAAAACTAGCAAATCTATGAGCAGTCTACACATGATAGATATATCAATCAATGAGAAGATACTGATTTCCACTGACGTCCTCAACTCCCAGGCCACAGCCCTGCACTGGTCCCCAGCCTGTTAGGAAACAAGCTGCCCATCACCATCTGAGCTCTGCACCATACTCCTGTGCCCCAACTAACCCCCGACCGCGTCCATGAAAAAATTGTTTTCCATGAAATTGATCCCTGGTGCCAAAAAGGTTGGGGGCCGTAGAATACCTAATATTGACAAATATGTAGAAAAATATGTACTTCATCTCCCACACATTGCTGGTGAGATGGTGTAATGGTAGAATCTCTCTGAGAGGCCAGATCATGGTAAGTATCAAAGATAGTTATAACGTTCATTACATTTGATCCATCAACTCTGCAGCTAGGAATTTATCTTAAGGAAACAATTAAGCAGGTGTGAAAATATTAATTTACAAGAACAGTCATCAGATCACAATAGATAACAAAAAATTAAAAATATATTTCTTAAAAATACAGAACTGATTAAATCATGATATCAAGTCTTTCTGTGGAATTTTATTTAGCAATTACAAGAGAGGTAATAGAAAGATAATAATGTGAAAATAAGGCCATGTTATATTAGTAAGCAAAACAAACAATGAACAACAGGATAAAAATCATTATACATAGTACAATTACATATTAGCATAGGAAATACTCTAAGAGATATGCACAAAAGAGTGACTAATGACTAACTATAAATTGTTAGATTAAGGTTGTTATTTAAGGCCTCTCCTTGCCTTTATTTTCCAATTTGTCCATAAAATGCACAAATTGCTTCAGGTAAACAAAATTTAAATTAGTAAATAACTAAACAGCAGTAAATAAAAGTAGAGCAGAAAAAAATATATGCAATATATAATTATAACAATTTCTCTCTATATATACAATTTAACTCTATGTATGTATACACATATATGTGCACATATATTCATAGATCTCCCAAAAGATTTCCAGGGGGATTATAGACTATATATTATATTTAAATTTGTGATGAGAAAGGCAACAAACTCATAAAATACAAAAACAATATTCAGTATATCAAATTAGAATATTTTTAAATATTTTAAAGTAAAAAGAAAACTATGGGAAATAATCTCTAAGTTGGTAAAGGTGTATCTAAATACATAAATCATGTAATTTTTATATTTTTTGAATATACTAATTATTTTTCAATGAGAATTGAAATTATTGAGGAAAATATTGATATGGTATCCAAATGTTTATTTTTATAATTTAAAATAAATTATATTACCTTCAGAGTCACTTATATCAAAAGTATCACACTTAAAATCAAATAAAAATACACTTGGAAAAATATAAGTGCTACATTTGATAAATTGATAAGAAACCTTTGGACATAGGATAGAACAGGGCAGTTGAGAAAAGATGAAATGTAACAAATAGAAAAATGTTCAACTCAAAAAAGCATAAATTTAAACTAGGAATTATGAATCCATTACAGCGGTGACATATAGACACATACAGTGGAAATGGGGAGAGAGCAGGTTGTGACAAGCTAACAGGAGAACGCATGTCTGTGCACATTATGAAGCGTCCTGTCTGGAAAACTAATTGACACTATGTCAAGAGCCATGGCTGCATGATATACTTGCACCTAGAAATTGACTATTTGGATATTAAAAACCCTTTAGTGTTTTCCCATATGGAAATCATATGTGGGCCTCATAAAATATTGAGAGATAAGAGTGAAGTGAATAAATTAAGGGAAATTACCTGGAACCACACCTTTGAGAGGTATTCGCCACTGCCAATCTATCATAATACGAGGGTTTTGCTTCCATCTCTTTATTTCTCTCCTTTCTTGATCTTTCTCACTCTTTTCCTCAGCCTTTATCCCCTCCCTCCCTTTTTCTTATCTAGCCTTCATTTACATGTCCCTAGTTGTAAGATGAATCCATGTTATATATTTTCATCCTACAGAGGTATCATAATATTTAACCATCTCAGTGGTACTCAATTATGTTGTTAGATCCAAATTTTGGCAATTATAAATAACTACTCAGTCAAATTTTATATAGAAATCTTTTTTCATATCTTTGTCTCCTGAAAACAACTTTTAAAAATGAAAATGCTATGTCAAATGATCCTGATATATAGATACATATAAATACATATACGTAGTTATGAGATATATCAGTAGAAAATGTAACCAGATAACAAGTCTCTTCGTATTCCCAACACACCATTCTCTTGCTTCCACAGTATCCAATTATGCTACCCAGAAATAATTGTTTTGGATAGGTCTTTCTGTATCGTCTTATCAGAACTTTTATATACGCACACAAACAGAAGGAATGATACAGACATGTTATTGCCAAATAAAAAATAGGTCTGTTTTTTAATGATTCTGTGATTATATTAATATAACTTATGGTTATAGGATTAGTATATTTAATGCAACCCACCTCCACTGATGAACAGTAAGCTAGTCTGTCTTCCTGAGATTTTCTCCAGTGTAAGAATATATGTGAATGGAATCGCCAAGACAAAGAGCACAAATATGCTAATACTTGCCAACTATTTTCCATCAATGTTGCCCAAATGAAAAAAATGAAGCTGACATTCAGAGATTCACTTGAAGGACTCACGAGACCCAACATATATTTGTGCACATAGCTAAGATTTACTGCATTGACATAGTGAGAGCATGCAGTTGGATCCGGAGGACGAAAGAATCAGGCAATTTACCCAAAGGGAAAAAAAAGTCAGTAAAAAGACATCTGCACTCGAATATTTATTGCAGCACAATTCACAATCGCAAAGATGCAGAATCAACCCAAGTGTCCATCAAATCGTGAGTGGATTAATGACATGTGGTATGTGTACACCATGGAGTACTATTCAGCCACCAAAAATGAATTGATACCTTTTGCAACAATCTGGATGGAGCTGGAGACCATCCTCCTAAGTGAAATACTTCAAGAATGGATAAACAAACACCACAGGTACTCATTATTAAATTGGAACTAACCGATTAGCACTCATGTTCACAAATGGAAGTAAAACACAATGGAAATCATGCAGGCGGGGGCGGGGCAGGGATGGGTGAAAAGATACCTAACAGGTACAGTGCACACTATCTGGGTGATGGGCACACTTATAACTTTGACTTAAGTAGTACAAAAGGAATCCATGTAACCAAAACATTTGTACCCCCATAATATTAAAAAATTAAAAAATTAAATTAAAAAAATAAAGAAACAGGCAGTCTGGAGGGACCCAGGTGCAGGCTTCCTTCACTCTCTAGTATTTGGCCTATTATTTATACATTTTGTAATTCCCTAATATTTTATTTTAAATGTGTGTGTGTGTATATATATGTGTCTGTATATATACTCCTGAGCATTTGAAAAGAAGGGTTTCTTTTTCCTTTTGTTCATTTTTCTTGGATGTTTAATTTTTTTAGTTTGATATTTCAATAATTACATTTTTATTATATTTACATTCTCCTATATTAATATTCTCATCAATTTTAGGAATTTACACTAAAGTAACACTTAATCTTCTATATTCTAAACAAATAATGATTCTAGGCCCTGCCATCAATTTAATATAGGTTGTGAATAATATGTAACAATGATGTTAAATGTACACATAGATTTTAAAACAACTCTGATTTTAGAATAATTAAGATATTAAAAATATTTATTTTAGGATTAAGGGTTTAGAGTTATTCATATGATGAAAACAGAATGACATTCACAAAGATATTTATGGTAGAATTATTTAAAATAGCAAACTGATATTTAAATAAATGCCTAAAATTAGAGAAACATCTAAGTGTGGTATATCAAGTCTAAATCTTAAGTGGCATTATAAAATAATTATGTACATTTCATTATAAGAATATTTATATAAAAGATTATTGAACGAATAGTAATAATAGAAAATTATATCTATACTACAGATAAAACTCTCTAAAAACATGTTTGTATATGGATAAACACCAGAAGGATGTACAGGAAACACATTTAAAGAGCACTTTAAATGTTGATAGTAATGAGTTTGGGGAGGATCTTACTCTCTTTTTCTCATACCCTTCAACCAAATTTTGTTCAAAGGGTATTTGTGCAACAAATAGAGAAAAACGTAGCAACTTCAGAGATATAAGGTAAACAGCAAAGGCCAGTCTTGAATCCTCTACCTCCTTATTCCCCCATAGGGGTGAGAAAAGGAAAGAAGAGCCTGGGTGCAGAATGGGCTTTTCCCTCATTTTCCTAGCAGAGACATCCGCACAGCAAGAGCTGTTCACAGACTGGTGTGAGCTCAGTTGTGTGCCTACGATCAAGGGCTCCATAGGAAGGGGGAGCTTTGTTGACCAGATCAAGACCTGTATGCACTTAAACTGGCATTAATCCAGTCATTCAGTTATCTTCTCTGTTTGTAAGAATTTTTCTAAGCTAAAGATTGAAGGCAAATATTAAGAAGTTTTAAGGAATGGCCATAATTATCTTTGTCATCTGAGAAACAATTGTTTCCCACAGGTGGCTGTCCTGAGAACCATTATTATCACGACTTTCTTTCTCTGTTTCACATTGCAATGCCTTGCACTCCCATTAAATTTCACATCTTTGAGGAAAGGCCACTGAGCTACCTACAAATAACCAATTTTAAGTTGGATCTTGAACGAAACATTTCATAGGAAAATGCCTATGGAATTATGCTGTTACCATTTTTTTTAAATTTTCCATGATATTAAAAGTAGAACATCTCAACAATGTCAGCTTTGCATATAACACCTCAGCATGTGCCCATCTTCTGTTACTGGCGTGTTTCCTGGCCTGCTGGCATTTTTGTTTCATGTTCTCCAAATTGACAAATTCATCACTTTCCCACTGGCATCCTCATTGTCAAGATCTTATTTTCATCACTTGCCTCTTCTTGTTTTTCCTAAAAAGAATTATATGCAAAATCCAACCTGTACTCTTTAGATTAACACATGCGTACGTACGCACACACAAGTTGGTTTGTGTCAATTTTTAAAAATAAAACATCATATGGAAATATACTTTGAGATCTGGATTATTTCTGTGTTTGTCAGTACTTTTGAAACATGATTATACAAACTAAATATATAAGACTTTTTCTTTGTCAAAGTATAAATTTCAAAAAGCTAAAACAACAAATTATATGCAAACATAAAGTGAGCACATGTCAAAGATTTTTTAGCTCATTAATGATGAAACCACCAGATTGCTAAAGCTGGTTCCAAAAGTATTGGAAATATAAAGATGTGAATAGTGGCTACAAGAAAAACAAAGTTCCAAACAAGATTTCTAGCTCAGGTACAAAACTGGTTATTATTTGTAAAGGACAATAAAACTTTAATATTTGCTCAAAATCATTTACATCCTGTATACAAAGTTCATTTCCATTACTATTGGATGTGGGTCACCTACACTGCTATCCATTTTCTGCAGATCAACTTACACACTTGCAAAGTTATAAAATATCCTAAGTAAGTATAAATAGCAAATCTAACAAGGAAATATACAAAACAAGAAAATTGGCTAATCCTTTGCCAGAGCTGTTAGACAGTATCTAGGAGGACATTGAAAAGACTCAGTAATCCTTTCTATGTTTTGGATAATTTTCCTAACAGTTTGTTGAATAATTAACAATTCTTCACCTATATAACGATCTGACTGTAAACGTGACCACAAGAAGAGCAGCATTTTTACCCTGAGTAGATTTAAAGTATCTCAAAGTTCAGGACCTTTTACCCTTTATACAGAAAACCATTGTACAATGATATCGACGATTCCAAGTGGGTATCGTTCCTTCAAAAAACACTTCATGGAATGTGCACGTGTACCTGGTGCTGTCTTACATGGAAGAATATTCCATTTTTCTCTGGAGCTGGCAGCCTCAATTGAGAAGACAAATACACAATCAATTATCGTAACTCTGAAGGGTGTCGTGGGCCCTCAGGGAAGTGGCACTTGCTGCAAAGGCTTCTGGGTCAAACCTGCCTGAATTTTACCACTGAAATCATGCTTTTTTTTTGACTGTGTAAAGTATCCATAATATACTTGTATACTTCAATTCCAAGTTTGAAATCTTTAAAAAAATATGTATGACACAATTCTCTGACTCCCTAACCTGAGGATATAAAAAGAATTTAAACTGATTAGATGACTCTGGGTCATTATGCAAAATGCATAATACAATGCTAGACTGTCACTCAGCAATGACCCAGAAAGCAGTGAGTCATAGAAGACATATTTTTCCCTATAATAAATAACCCCATCCTGATATGTTTTTAAATTACTGTATCTGCTTTATATGATTTTATGTCTCCTGCATGCTATGCATCATCACTTTGATATGTGCAGCAAAAATATTCATCATAGTTTAGTGGTGTTTTGTATAAAGATGATATAAATATGTGATCATTAGACCGTTATTTCTTACATCACGATAAGTTACGTTGGTATCACAACGTGAAAGATATATTGATCTTTACTTTTATCTTCCCATCTGAAAAATGGGTGGAATGCAAGACAATAATGATAGGGTACTTAGTAAACTAATAAAGACCTTCAAAGAAGTCCAAATAGTCTTCTCTAAGACAGGGTTTTGAGCATTATGAAGCAAGAGCAGTGCTATTCTAGTTTTGCAAGGGATAACTGAATATTTAGTCTTGTTTTATATTACTTTGAAAAAGCTTTCCACACCTCATTGTGTTCAATTATACTCCTGATTGCTCAGATGGAGAAAATTTGGGAAAGTTTCGAGATGCTTAAGTGTAAATTGCTGATGAAGTGTTTCCTCACTGCCCTTGTCTCCAAAAGGGCAGGATCAGGTGCTTGGGTCCTCTTTCAGGCATCTATGAATTTTAGTTATCAATTGAGTTTGTGGTATTAATGGGTAGTGGCTTTCATCAAAGATTCAAGGGCCAGTTTTAATTAAGATTTCTGATGAGCCCCCAAATCCCTCCCTGCACTCTGGATGTTACCTGCAGTAGCGGCATCCCAAGGCCCCCTCAGGCTGATGGACATCTGCACTCCATGGATTTTCTCTGCACACCTTTTTGTTTGTTCCTTTCCTCAAAACGCATACCCTAGAAGTCTGTGGGTTGCATGGTCTTCAAGAGCAGTGGTTTTCTAGAGAAGACAATGTGAAACAGAATTCCGTTTTCTCAGCCATACTCCTCTTCTGACTTCCATGATATAACTGGAGATGAATACATTTAGGAAAAGAAAATACCCCAAAGATGGTATTAAAGGCACACAGTTTGATCTGGAATGGAAATACAAGCTTTAGGTCCACAGTCAGAATTTCTGCCTGTCTGGTAGGGCAAAGACTAAAGATGTTTGAGTTTGTTTTCTTTCTCTGAGAGATAAAGGAAGATTCAAGAGCAAGAGAAAATTTGAGGCCTTTGATTCATTCAATTATTATTTCTTGTGAAACATGTAGATGGATAGAAAGAGTTCTTGTCTTCATTGAATTTATAAGCCAGCAAAAAAGATTGACATTAGGCAAGGTTTGTGTAAAGGGTGCCTTGTGGGAGTTGGACGAGGAGGTATGGGAATGTAGACAATGAGGACTTATCATGGCCTTAGAAAAAGGAAGGTTTTCTCACAAGAAATGATGCATATGCTGAGATGTAAACATGAGTTAGATGGTGGGTGAGTTAGGTGGTGGGTAAGGTGAGGTCTCTCCAGGCAGACCAAAGAGCACATGCAAAACCATAGGGAGGTTATAAAGTACATGGTAATTTTAGAGGTCCTAAGAGAAAACTCACATGGGTAAAGCCAAGAGAACAGTTGCAGGGAGTTCCAGGACTGAACACAGGTGTGGGTGAGAGGAGGGGGCTCCAGTGGATCAGGATAAAGCAAGACAAGCCATCAGAAGGCTTTATAGCATCAGCCACAGCTAAACTCCCATGGAGTCCGGCAGCTCAAAGCACAGAGCTGTCCATTAAGAGCAGGGTCGGCAAGAGAATCAGCCCTGACAGCCCTCTTCCTGCCACGTGTTCCTTATGAAGCCCTGGGCTGAGAATCCAGGTCTCTTCTCAATGCTTCTTGAAGTGACAGGTGCCTAGGGCAAGCCATGGGAGTGGTAGCTGACATCTATATGTTATGCCTTAGTCACCTGTCACATAGTTTTTAAAAAATGAATTGTTTCTATGGGCAGGGTAGGCATTTTGTCTATCCGTGAGCACACAGTGATGCCTAATAAATATTAAAGTAAATCAAGTATTTCAGAAGCATTGCTCTTGCATTGTTACATATAAAGGTAATTTCAGATAACAAATTCAAATACGTTTGTCAACCCACTTTTATATCAGCAACTTCCTAACAAACACTTGGACACAGAATGAACATACTGAAAGGTTAACAGATATATAAATTTTTTTCTCTTAGGCAAAAGTCTTTGGTGATTCACTGTCCTTTTTGTCTTCTTTTTTTTTCTTTCCTGAGCATACATCTTCTTTTCTTTTAATTTTCATCCCTCTAGATTACAAAATCTTGCAGAAAATTAGGTCACTATATGCCTCCCCCAAAGGGAAACTCCAAAACTGTAAAAAAGAAAATTAGTTCACCTTCAGGAAGTAATTTTAACTTGACTCTAAAATAAAAACTCAGAACTTTATAATAACAAAAAAATGAAGAGCTTCCTCTTCTTTCAGACTTGTGTTTATTTTCCAAGTTTCAGGCCAGATGCTCCTGCCACAGACACAATTCTTTAGGTTGTGGAAGACATTGTGTAGAACGTAATGGTAGGAGTCTGCACAGCTCTTACTGATGTCTCTCTACGTGAAACCTCAGCCATTTATTTTAATCATTGTTTCCTCTGTATCTCAAGCATCTAGAAAAATGAAAGGTACAAGGTAGGCGCTCAATCAGTGTGACTGAATAAGGGAGTGACATAAAAATCAATACATACCAATTGTAGAAACTTTGGAAAATATATGCATGTATGCAAACTTACTGCCTTGAGATAACCACTGTTAATTTTTTGGATGATTCATTATTGAAATTATTGAAACTCCTGAAGATACCATGATGATAAAATTGTGGAAAAGTTAATCAAGGCAGCCAGGAAGACCAGGGAAAGGCAATGAACTGTGATTGGAAAGAGAAGTTGAGAGGGAACATTAGGATAAATGTTCCCAAATAAGCTCACACAGGCAATACCATAATTTACTCCAGAAAATCTCACTTACGTGCCTTCAGGAACACAGTTTAAAGGAAGAGATCATCTCTAAACACATGGATAAAAGCTGTAGGTCTTGAAATTTCTGTTTATGCCAGATAACACATAGCCCTTGACCCTTCTCACCCTGTAATCTATGAATCTCTATGATTTCCCTTGGTATGTCCCAGCCTTGAATTTAATTCTGCTTTGACTGGCAGTAAGAGTTGTTCACACTCCAATATTTACAGAAAACATCAATTTTCATAAGCCTAGATATTTATGAATTACATTAGAATTATGTGTGTGATATATGGCAAATGTATTGCTGACCTAGTTAGAATTCTTTCAAAAGTGCTTTGTTAGTGCATTTGAGAAGTTTAATATGCAGGTTGGCCTGTTTAGACCAGGTACCACTTAATTCATCATGGCCGGCTGTAGTGACAGTTACCTTAAGTTTTGGGCCAAGAACAAGCTGATTCATTCCCAAATACTTACTCATACTCCTCCTAGCAAGCAACCCCCAAGTCACACAGCAATGTCCACAGCCCCCTGGGTTGCGTAGATTCCTCCTTCTTCTCCAACAACCTCCCTTTGTGCACAGCATGGCTGTTTCTCATTCCTGATCGTCATAGATCTACTCTAACCCTTATTTCAAAAACCCCGATCCTTTGTTCATCAAGATCCTATCCATTCTCCAATTAGAAAGTTTTCAAAATTATATCTTCTCAGACTATCAGTGCTCAAACTAGAAAATAAATCTCAAAGTAAAATAATTCCATTAGGACATGAGAGTGCCTAACCACAGAGCCAAAGTTTAAATTTTAAAAAATAAAAAAATAGGAGAAAAATCTGTCAGTAATTCATTCAACAAATATTGATTGAAAGCCAACTATGTGCTAGATACTTGGGTCAGTGTCGAAGGTACAAACAGTGAGGAAAATGGATGCAGTCCCTGCTCCGAGGAATCTTACAGTCAATGGTGGACAGAAATATTAATCAAATAGCCAAAAGAAAAATGGAAAATGGCAAAAATGTACAACAGCTGAGATGTGTTGGTGCTATGAGAGCATTTGCGTGGGGAGTGTGATGTGGGCAACAGGTCTTGGAACATTTCTCCAAGAAATAAATGACTGAGCGAGATGCAAAAGAAAGTAGCATGCATTAAGGCTGTGGGGCGGGAAAAGCATTGCATGTTTGAGCAAAGGAACGAAGGCCAGTGTAGTGAACTGACAGAGGTTAGCTTTGAGAGGGAGGGAGGGACAAGACAGTAATGGGGCTTTTAAGACATGTTCAACTACAAGCAATGTGAGGTTGTTCTCTTGATTTATATAGGATATAAAACTGCAGATTCAGTCACATGATTCATCACCATTGCTTTTTTATTATTATTACTAATTTATTTATTTTTTGAAACAGAGTCTCACTCTGTTGCCCAGGTTAGAGTGCCATGGTGTCAGCCTAGCTCACAGCAACCTCAAACTCCTGGGCTCAGGCGATCCTCCTGCCTCAGCCTCCCAAGTAGCTGGGACTACAGGCATGCACTACTACACCCAGCTAATTTTTTCTATTTTTAGTAGAGATAGGGTCTTGCTCTTGCTCAGGC
>CAUYRT010034249.1:0-14762 GCA_963574885.1 Lepilemur ruficaudatus | reverse complement strand
GAAACCCGTTCTACTAAGTGAAGTATCCCAAGAATGGATGGACAGGCACCACATGTACTCACCAGCCAATTGGTATTAGCTGATCAACACCTAAGTGGACACACAGGAACAACATTTATCGGGTGTCGGGCAGACGGGAGGGAGGAGGAGGGGATGGGTATATACATACATAATGAATGCGATGTGCACCGTCTGGGGGATGGTCAGGCTTGAGGCTCTGACTGGAGGGCGGAGGGGGGCAAGAGCAATGTACGTAACCTTAACATTTGTACCCCTATAATATGCTGAAATAAAAAAAAATAAATAAAAAAAAATGAGTGACTTCATGTTCTATGGGGTGGTCACAATGCATTGCTGGAGTCTGTTTGGGAAATACAAATACTCTTCCTGATATTTACTTTCACAGTCTGTAAGATGTACCATATAACAGAAATGTCCTCCAACAAATTACACCAACAGAAATGTACACCAACAAATTATATCCAGTTGGGGGATTGGACAGGTGGGCTGGAGGGTGGTTAGAAGGAAATTACTATTAATCATCTTCTTTGTACCATGCAGTGTGCTATATGTGTCTATGAAACATTTGTAATGCTCATTTTATAGGTAAAGAAGTTGGCCTAAATATTGCCCGATGTCACACAATTCCTAAATGAAAAGCCTAGAATTCAAAACCAGGCATGATTCTTTTCTTAATGTTCAAAGTCCCTATCTTTTGACAACCTGATGTTGCTTAACTTTGGCTCCTTTCTGATATCTCCCCCTCAATATGCTGGTCCCTCAGTATACATGGGGGATCGGTTCCAGGACCACAAAGTATAACAAACTCTGCCCATACTGAAGTACTGCAGTGGGTCCTGTGGCACCTGTGTGTACCAAAATTTGGCCCTTGGTGTAAGTGGGTTTCACATACCCTGAATACTGTTTTCAATCTGCATTGGGTTTAAAAAAGGCCACATATAAGTGGACCTGCACATTTCAAACTCATATTGTTCAAGGGTCACTATATTTCTCAATTAATGTTACCTTTAGATATTTAATGGCAGTTTCAGTATTCCAGAAGGTGTAGTCAGTATGGACTGGTGAGGGATGAAGGATAGAAAAGCAACCTAGACTTCTGGACCATTAAAGGACTCCCAAAGGTCTTGGATTTGAATACAAGGAAAGGAACATGAGTATTTGCAGATATTGCTAGGGTCTCCTGCCATGATTGCTGATTAGCAGAATGGGGTTGGTGGTTTAGTGAAGTATATCATCTTATGACTAAGGAATGAAGGTATTCTTCCAGTGGGATGCCCAGCTCAGCCTCTATAGTATCTCAGAGCATCTCACTAATTTCTAATCCTTATTTACAGTCTAGATTTTATGGAATATACTATGTAAGAAACTACAGCATAAATAAAGAAATTAAAGACCAACTAGCTTTAGGAAGATGGAAGCAAAGCATTATAATAACCCACCAGCTTTGGGGCAAAGAACCTTTAATTTTTTTCATGTAATGCAGGTTAATTAGAATTAAACCCATATGGCTAAATGCATAGACTACTGTACAAGTTAAATTTTATTCCACTTTGTAAAAGTATGGACAATTCTTACTTTATCTTTTATTTTTATTAATTTTATACCTTAGGACAAATTTTTATTGACCATTCAATAACAGGTTCTAATCTACATTTTCAATTTTTGTGCTTAATCATAAAATTTCAGAACAATATGAGACCTTAGGAAATCATGTGGTGTCAACCTTTTAAGCTGATTGTCTTAGGCAATGATATTCAACTCTGATTTGGTAACATTCCAGGGTGAGTCTAATGATCTAAAGATTACTGAAACAAAATTTAAATTAAAAAGTAAATGTAAACCTTGAATATTGGATTGGCAGATATTAAAAACTATTTAAACCAACTTGATTTATATGTCATCAATAGAACACCCATCTAAACAATGGCAGAATATGCATTCTTATCAAGTGCACATGGAACATTCTCTAAGATAGAGCATATGCTGGACTGTAAAACAATTCTCAATTACTTTTAAAAGATTGAAATTATGCAGAATTTGTTCTATGACTACAACTGAATTAAATAAGTTATAAATAACAAAATAATTTTTAGAATACTGAATTATTTGGAAATTAAACAACACACTCAAAAAAACCAGAGTCAAAGAGGAAATCACAAAGGAAATTAGAAAATAGAATTGGATGTTAATGAAAGTACAATATGTCAAAATTTGTGAAATGCAGTTAAAGCAGGGCATAGAAATCCATTTATATTTTTGATTGCTCATATTAGAAAAGAAGAGTGATTTAAACTCAGTGATCTTGGCTTCTACCATCAGAAGCTGGAAAAAGAACCCACCCAAAGTAAGTAGAAGAAAGAAAATAAGAACAGAAACTAATGAAATAAAAATCAGAGAAACATTTGATACAATCAATACAACCAAAAGCTGGTTTTCTAAAAATACCAACACAGCCGATAAACCTCTGATTATACTAATCAAGAAAAAGAGACAAATCACCAATATCGATTATAGATTGAAAGAGGGGATATCACTACAGATCCTACAGATTTTAAGATAATAGAAGATATTTATGAACAACTTTATGCCAATAAATTGACAACTTACATGAAATGGAGAAATCCTGGAAACACACCAATTACCAAAGTGAACTAAAAAATAAATTAAAACTCAGAATAGATCTATATATATTAAAGAACTTTAATTCATAAATAGAATTCTTGCCTCAAAGAAATTTCAAATAATTTTACCGGTGAAGTCTACAAAACATATAAGAAAGAGATAGCTCTAACTTTACAAAAACCTCTTCCAGAAAACAGAATAGGAGGCTAACTAATTTTATGAGGCCAACATTATTCTAATACCAACCCAGACATTATACGAAAAGAAAATTGCAAATCAATATCCCTCATGAGACACAAAAATCCTTAATGAAATATTGCCAAATATGTAATATGTTACCATAGTACTTCATGGCTAAGTGTGGTTTATACTGGAAATGTTAATGCTGTTTACACCTAATCTAAATAAATGAGACATTTAAGTTGGTATAAACTTAAAAAAAAAAACAACAAAACCCTGCTAATTCAAGTTTATTAAGCTTAAAGTTGTCTACTTTTAAATGTATCTATAGATTTTGGTAAACATATAAAGCTTCACCAATACAATTCTTGTTGTTAATTCCTAAATATGTATATTTCTTCTCTATTTTTCTAAAAGCTTCCCATTGCTATTGGTATTGTGCCTGATTTGACAGCAGTTTTCATAACTGAGAAAAAATAGAGGAGAATAAAAGAAAAAATTTTAGTTATCTTCTGCTTTTCTGGTCTAGAATAATTTTTCTGTGTAAGGCCACACACTGAACAAATAAATACAAGTCTTTTAAAATTGAAAGTATGTTTGCTCATGGCACAAAATTTATGTAATGCAAATAAGCAAAAAGTACAAATAAAAATAGTCTAAAATTCCATGCTTGGAGAAAACCATATTAAACTTTTGATGTAACTTCTCTACTCTGTATGATTTAATAATAAATCTGTGAGAATCAATAATTTGTGAATTCTAATCTGGCCAAAATGAATGTAGGACATTGGGCTAGTGACTTAATCCCTTTAGGCCTAAGTTTCCTTGTCTATAGAGTGTGGGGGCTTGATTAGACATTCTTTATGGTCCCTTCCAACTTTAAGTGTGTTATGAATCCAAAGTGAATCTCACAATTCTTGAAAGCATAGAAATAAAAGTCCATACTAATCAGAAGGTGGCAGTGTTGTTGAAGAAAAGGCCCAGAGTTTAGTACCAATAAATGCAAGTGCATTGCTATATGTGGTGTTTGTACCTTGATAAAATTAGTACTGTAGCAAATTAGTGACAAACCACTAATTTAGCAGGATTAAGATATCCTGTGACAACAGTTGTGTGTTTTTCTGAGGTCGATAACATCATGATATATGACAATGCTTTACTGTGAAATGAGACAGAATCAAATATGATCACCTAAAACACAGATATAGAAGTCATGCTAAGCTCTAGCTTTCAAGTGAATAATAATTATTGTTATATTGGTTTCAGGTACTTTGAAAGAGATTGCCTGGCTATTAAGTGACAGCTTCCTCATACATATTTGCAATTTGGCATGGATATTTTTAGTGAGGCAAAAGTTTTCATTTTTTGTTTTCCATCTTTTTGAAATAAAGGAGGATTCAAGCATATATATTTTAATGGGTTTTAGAGAGCTTATCTTTAATACATAATAACTGAATTCAATAATTTGGTCTTTATTCTCTTAGAAATATCAAATAAGAATTAAGTGCATATAGTGGGGTTAATAAATGATATTTACATTTATGATCTATTGTTTGTTTAGCAGAACATACTAGAAGAATACCATTTAAAGCAATGGATTGTAAGGGCAATTGTTAAGTCAAGATTTTGTTTAGATTGAAAAAAAAATGTGGTCATATATTTTACTTGTGTTGGGTACAGTCCTCCTCCAAAGTCCCTAAGGATTCTAGATTAGGTATACCAGTGTCTTATAACACAATACCATTTGGCTACTATTACAAAATACCATAAGTGGAGTAGCTTATAAAAACCAGAAACTTATTTCTCACAGTTCTGCAGGCTAGGAAGTCCAAGATGCAGGTGCTGAAAGACCCAGTGTCTGGTGAGGGCACGCGTCTTGGTTCATAGACAGTGACTTCTTGCAGTGTCTTCACCTGGTAGAAGGGGTGAGGGAGCGCCCTTGAGCCTCTTTTATAAGGGCACTAATCACACTCATGAGAGCTCCAAAATTCCCATCTTTGACTAGATAGAGGCCTTAAATTCCCTACACTTGAATCCTTCTAAGTTACAACTGTGGAGCCAGCTGTTATTAACATGTAAATGATATCTGCATGGGCATAACACACTAAAGCATGAGGCCTTTATTAATCAACATATTCCCTAAATTAGCCAATCAGTTCCTCAGATAAGAGCTGGGTCCTACGGGAATTGGGGGAAGGACAGGTACTTCGTGAAGGGAGGAAAAAATGAGAAGATAAATTGTGAAGTAGGGTCAGTGACCGGCCCAGTGCAATGGTGAATTCTGGGCAGGTATGAAGCAGGGGCCAGAGGGAAGATGGGGTGGAGTGTGCTGGCAGCAAAAACAACAGTCTTCACTGCTGAAGGAAGGGATAATTTAATTCACAGTCTCATCTGTCCTCAGTTAGAAATAATTTACATTGCAGTGTTATTTACAGTGAGAAGACTCTGAGGCTAGGAGTCAGGAGGCCCACGTGCTCTCCCTTAAAACTGGTTAGGACAATGGTTTAGCCTTTGTGAGCTAGCACAGTGTAAAGAGGCTGTAGATCGGGAAAAATCTGGATTAAATCTTGGCTCTTTCATTTACTCAGCTGTGTGCCCTTAGAAAACTCACTTAAACGTGCTGATTATTAGTTTCCACCTTTGCAAATGGGAGCTATCCTTACCTCATATTTTTTTAAAAGAATAAATGAAATGGCAAATTTAAAGCAATTGATAAGTACTGGGACCTCAGTAAATATTATCATTTTTTCCCTTTCCTTCTCATTTTCCAAATGTATGAAATGAGAGAACTGGACTAGATGCACTGCACATCCCCCTCTCCATGCTTCTTTTAAAAAATGATTCTATGAATCCTTGAAACCTTTCCTCCCACTTTCCTGCCAAAAGTTTCCAAGAATCATAAATTAATGCTGCTAGGAAAATGAGTCAAATAAATGACTTCCTTCTTTTCTCCTGCTCTGACATGCTGGTGGTCCCTCTGTTACCCTTCCCTTCCTTTTCCTCTCTCTTCAGAAAGCTGTGTCTTAGTTTGGATACTGTTAAAGAAAAAATTAATGATACTTGTTCAAGCACCATAAGGAAGACTTTATTCAGGACGTTCATGACAGATACAAGCACCACTGCAATGAATTCTTGCAGTGTGGAGAGAGGTTGCGCTCAACTCTGAATACAGCATGGGCAAGTGGGAATTTACAGTCAAGGAGCACAGCGGGGGGCCAGTAGATGGAAAATTACTAAGAGAAAACATCATGGTGAAGGGGGTGTTCTGGCTAACCCAACCTAACAGGATTCTTGCTGCAGGCTGGCCTGGGTGACCAGACACCACAGGAGTTAGGGGGAATGGTAGAGGATGGGAAACCTGATCAGATATCAAAGGAGATCAGATATCAAGGGTAGGGTGGTTCTTTGCCACAACTGGATTTCATAAGGAAGTGCACAGATGGGCTTAGGAGAAGGTTCAGAAGCCTGACTAAAGTTTGGCCAAGCAATGAATCTCTGTCAAGACTCCACTAAAGGCAGATTGCAACCATGCCTTTCAAAATGGTACTCAATGTCCATGTGTGAAAATAGGACTGCTTTTATTTTTTTTTTATTGGCCAATAAGCTAACACAGGTGTTGGCAGGAGAAAGAAAACCAATATTCCTTTGGTGATGGTGATTCAATGATTCCTATGCTATTTGCTGGAAAAAATACCCTTGACATCTGCTGAGGAGGCAAAGAAATGGGTCCTTAAGGTAATCTACACAAACACAGATGGCTGGGCACCGCTGGGTTTACTCGTGGGGATAGGCACCAAGCATAGATTGCCTGATACAGTGACGTACAAGTTCTTTGCAAAGTTTCTGAGGTCACACTTGATCCTTTTTGGCCTCGGTGAGGTCTTCCCACTGCTAGATTACAACTCTTGAATCCCAGCTACTAATATGTGGGTTGGAGTGTCCGGGCTTGTAATAGGTTTGCTTCTGGCTCTGATCTGGTGCTTCTCATGTTTTATACCTGAAGTCTTCTGCATCAGGTGCGTGATCTACTTATTATTCCCTGTGCTTACTCTTTGTCTTTTTCTGTTCTTATTTGAACAGAATCACAATTGTGCTAATTCTCTCTGACTTTTGGTCCATCTCATGGAAGGCTCCAATCTAGGCCCCTTCTCTGTGTAGGAGGGGTTCTCTGCGGCCTTTTGCTCTTAAGAGTTGGCCATCAACCATGTTCAGGATCTCCACCTGGAACCCAGGTTGTCCTACTCTGTTTTGGATAAAATTGATAACGGATCTTAACAAAAGCAAAACACCAGCTTCAAATAATACAAGTAAGCCAGTCCTCTTTCTCTGTATGTTAATTTGCTGTTTTAATCAAGGAGTTATACTTTCCAGGTTCATACCAGAGAACCAAAAAAGTGAACGTAACTTTCTGCTGTTATTTAATCACTCTCAGGTTCAATCAATCAATTAGTCAAAAACCCATCTGAAAAGGTGGCAAATAGGATAGGATATGATGAGAATTGAATGTAGGCTGGCTGGCAAGAGGCCATAAGACTATGCTCCAGTGTTCCTATAATCCTGATTCTGGGCTCAAATTTTCATATATCAAGACAAAGATTTTCTTGGATGGGGGAATTATCTGTGCGAAGTTCCCTACCAAAAATCTCTAACTCTTGTAGCAGCATCACAGAATAGTCTAACATCCATTTTATTAATTTCTCATGGAGCACAATGATATTTACTGTTATTATAAGCTATTTTCAGAACATTTGGTAGACTTATTTCTGAGAGCAGAACTGATAAAGGTGATTACCCCCAGAAAATAGGAGTGAAGAATTCTTGTATTCAGAGTTGGGTTTTATAGGATGAGTTGGAAGAGCAGAAGAGCAAGAGAGAAGAGGAAATGTTGAGGACTCACCTGAAGGGGTCTAGGTATGGGCCATTAGCTCAAAAGGAAGCTAATAGGTTGGAAATGAATGGGGAGAGGGTGTTATGGAGGGGTCAGAGGTTTCAGTGAGGTAAAAAAAAAAAAGATATATTGTGCTTGAAGCAGTGAACAAGTTGGACAGATGGAAGTTTCAGTCACTCAGTGAGGGAATTAATTTAAGATTTCAGAGGGAATAAATGAGAAGTCCTGTGTGACTAGATGTAGATACCTTGTGAGAAGAGCCTCAGGAGTTAAGACTGGAGAATCAGGTTAGGGCCAGACTCTGTATTCCTTTTTAAGGAACTTGAACTTCATCTGAAGGCACTTGAGGTAGAGTAATGGAAATCTTTTTGTCAGGGAGTAGCAGGATAGACACTTGCTTTTAGGATCATGTGAGTGAATGTTTGCCACGAGAGGGAGAAATTGCTGGCCGGATGACCAGTAAGAGGTTGTTTCACCCGTGCATTTGAAAGATAAGGAGTGCCTAGTCTGAGGCAGGGGCGATGGCTAGAGGAGAGAAGGTCTGTGATAGAACTCATAATTTTGATGGCTCACCAGGCTGTCAGGAGTGAGAGAAAGAGAGGAAGCACGGAATATGAGGGTTGTCTGGAAAGTATCCAACCATTGTTAATATATTTTTTCACATTAAATGGCTGGATACTTTCCAGACAGCCCTCATATTCTCAAGTTTTTACATTTGAAGTAACACCTTTCACTGAGATCAGAAAAAAAGAAGGAACAGGTTTTGAAGTGGGATGGGGTCAGAGAGAGCTAAAATAAGTTTTGGTCATGATGTATGAGAAGAGGCTATAAAACTTAAAGGTGCACACGAGTGTCTGGATCTCAGGAGAGATTGGGAATGGAAAGGAAGATTGAAAGCTCATCTGCTGCAGTTGGTAGCTGAGGTCACGAAAGGAGAGGAGGTGGCATGAATGCAGAGAAGGGCCTAATATATGAACATGAGAGCCAGTAGAAGTAATGAGCAATTAAGGGAGCCTGGGAGAAAATGACCAGAGAGGAAGGAGGAGAAGCAGGAGCCAACGGGACTCTGGAAGATACAACCCACAGTAATGAATGTTGCAAATGGCAGCTGAGGGTGAAGACTGGGAATAGAGGGTTGGAGTTAGCAATGGGAAGGCGATCTACAGTACTTCTAGGACAGTGTTGAGACAATGAATTGAGGGATGTCCTTGCACTGAGAAAAAGTAGATAGTGTGAATAGAATTTGCATTTGAGAATTTGGTGATAAAATAGGTGCATAGCAATAAAAAAGAAAGTTCTATGGTGAAAGTCACTGCCGGATTCAAGTACCTACAAAGCTTTAACCTTGCAAAGGGTTGTGAGATGATCTGGTAAATGTAGTCCAAGTGAAACCCCTCCTTACAGCTTGTGTCTTCTTGAGCTTTAATTAATGTTAACTGTTACTACTTGGGGTACATTCGTTTCATCTTCAGATGGTCTAAATATATTTACCAGAAAACTGTATTATAAAAAACTCTGCTGCACCTTACTATAAAGAATTAAAAACCATCCTTTTTGTTTTTCCTACCCAACTGCAAACATTTTCTTTTTTGAATGCAGGGCTGGTCTATGATGACAGTTCATGGCCCGCATCAAGCACAAGCTGTGGGACCCCCACTTCCAACTGGATTTTTTCGTAAGTCTTCCCCAGTTCCTTGAGACCTTCTGAGAGTGGGTTTCTCTGTGTGTAAGAGATTTAGACATCTTTAGTACCTCTGATTGCTCATCTCCTTGAGTCACAGATAGACCCAGAGCCTTCTGTGGAATTACTGCCTTAATCTCTTTGATGAGTGACATGTTAGCTATGCAGACTATTTTCAAGTTTTTGTTTTAATAGACCTTTACCATCAGGCTCAAATAAATCATGACTGCTTCCTACTGGTTGGAAGACAGATTTAGACTTAATGGGGGAGCACAAATAAATCACAGTATTATACTTCGAAAATTTACCTCCTTTTAATGTCATATTTCTTTCTAAATGGCTGTGATGAGTGGTTTTTTAGAAGGCTCCTGAAAGTAGTAGAGTATCTAAAAAAGTTAAGACTTTATGACAGGTTTCAAAAATATCTGAAAGTCAGTATATATGTTCGAGCTTAATAGTTCCATATCATCATACCCCTAATAGATTTTAAAAACCTTTCTTGGCAATTAAAAAATTAACTAATGCTAAAGAGAGATCAGAAAAACTTTAAACCAAATGAAATGTGTCAAGATTATTAGGTAGAAGCTGAAAATGAATATGTGGGTTGGAGAATAGGGCAGACTTTTTATTTAAAGCTATCTGGAGTTTAGACAATGTGAAATTATTAATGAGGCTGATTCTCTCCTTCTGCAAGCAGGGGAAATAATTGTTCTCCCAGTGGTTAGGGATCTGCCTGCTTCTACTTGTGACAAAGGGCCCTCTAAAATTATGGAAGCCATGAGTAACAGTAAGTAAAATTTTGGACCAGGTAAAATTTGTTTTCAGTACTTTCAGATGCTCCTTTCTGTCCTCTCCTCCCTCAGATTCTTCCTGGCAATTCACCCCGCCTAAGCCTCAGCTCAGAAAAGGGTCAGGTGAGGGCAATCTTCAGTTTGCACTGAACTTGCCCATCTTTTACCTCTTCTAAGGGGCTTTACCTTTTAGTTTTGTTTCTAATTATCGTATGATAGAAAGGTTCTGTCTTCTGTCAGATTTCCAGCCATTAGTTAATTGGTGGAAAGGTCTTTGCAGGAAGAAGGGAGCTTGCTGGTATCCTGACTATCACACCATGTAAAGAGCAGCTTACCACACTGTCTGCTTGGACCGGCTTGGTTTTAACAAGTGGGCTGAGGTGTGACTGTGTGTTTGCAATGTGCATAACATAAGCTGCATATGTGTGAGTCCAGAGAGAGCTGGGTCTGCTTACTCTCACTTGCTCAACTTTCTGTTTTATCCTCCACCCCAGCTTCTACCTTGCCCCACTCCCCTCAAACTCACAAATGGCTCCTTAGTTATCGAATCCAGTAGACATTTTTTTTCCCTGTGTTTTTTCACGTCCTGGCAGCAACGTTAGATACTGGTGACCACTGTCTCCTCCTGTCTGTGGTCTCCACGACTTAGGCCTCAGGAGTTCGACTGCCCCTGTGCCTCTTAAGTGCCAGGCTCTCTTCCTCTTGATCTCTCCTCCTCTCGTCTCTAACTCTGGCTGGACAAACTCACCATGCCCATGGCTTTAGCCTTCTGTTCTCTACACATGCAATTCTCACAAACCTCTGCCTGCCCTGGGCTTTTACCTGTTTTACTCAAGATAAAAGCTTGGGCATTATTCTTGTCTCCTATTTTGTTTCATGCCTATGTCCAATCAGTTACCAAATCCTACACTTTCATTCCCCTATGTATGTAATAAGCGTTCCCTCATGTACATTTACTATAACTATTGCTTTATTTTATGCTCTCACCATCTCCAGCCTACAATTCTGCCTCTGGCTCACCTCTGATCCAGGCTTGGTGACTAGAGTGTCCTTTCCAAATGTGAAATCAGTTAATATTGGTCTTCTTGCCATAGTTCTCTGTGTACCACCCGTAGGATAAAAATCTAAATTCCATAGCCAGGCATGATTGACCTGTTTCCTATTAAGCACTCTGGTTTTCTCACCTAGGTTTGACTCTCTACGCATATTTCACCCTTTAGCGAAACCAATCTCTTGGCAGCATGCCAAATAGGCAATGCTCTTTCATGCCTCCGTATTTGGTTTCGAACTCCTGACCTTGAGCGATCTGCCCACCTCGGCCTCCCAAAGTACTAGGATTACAGGCGTGAGCCACCGCGCCTGGCCCATGCCTCCATATTTGGGCAGATGCCATTTCTTTTGCCTAGAATGCTCTCTTGTTCTTCCCAGGCTGAAAAAAAAAATTTCTTTTCCATTATGAAGTTTTTTTGCCTGACACTTTTAGGAAGACATTGGTCCCCTTTCTTCCATTGTTCTTTAAGCATACTTATAAGACTTCTCTTATCACACTGTATTATAATTTTTGGTTTATATGACTGCCTTCCCACTAATCTGCAAGCTCCTTGAGGGAAGGGACTGTGTATTTCCTTATGTATCCATGGTTTCTAGAAGAGTGCTTAGCATTTCAGTAGATACATATTCAATGAAAGAATGTGTGAATTAATTTAAAATGTTTTTCTTTTTACAAAAAGTGTTGGGGACTTTAAAAAGAAGCTTAGCTATTAGATTCTTCATCTTTATTCCTTTATAGACATTATTAATGAAGCTCTCTTCTTCAATAATCATTTATAAGACCTACACATTTTGTACTCTTTTGAATTGCTCTGTAGTTCTACAGTTATGGACACTCGGAAAGGAGATAGTTGAGATTCAGAAAAGATATAGAAGCCACAGAGAGTAGAATGATAAGAAAGAAAAGCAAATGCCAAATATGGCTCAGACTACTTTTTTCCTGCTGAAAATAGCATTTGATTTCATTTTAAGGGTATAACTGTGATGGGAAGGTATTGGCTAAAAATACCATTTAAACATTCTAATTTATTTAGTCTTTCCAATAAGATGACACCAAGATTTTGAAAGCATTATTTCATCAGACTTACTTCTTTTTTGGCTCTTATATTTAATTCTTAAGTAAAGCCAACATAGCACATGACATACAGTTTTCATACAATGATAGGTTCTGGGAGCTGGGAGGTACTTTATAAGTCTTGATCACCATGGAGAACGTTTATTGAGCAGTTACAACCAGACAGGTATTGTTTTAGCTGCTTTGCGTGTATTAATTCATTTCATGAGGTACACACTATTATTGTCCCCCATTGTACAGATGAAGTAACTGAGGCATAGTGAAGTTAAGTAATTTGATCAAGATTATGGAAATTAAGTGGAAGAGTCAGGCACTGGTAGCAAACCATTGGAAATAGAGCTTTTCCACAGCCAGTGTCAGCCTTATTCAGTGGCTCTTTATAGCAAGAACATTTTTCTTTCTAGAATTCTCTTCAGTTCAGAATCAGAAAAAAAAAGCTCAAATAAAACTCTCTCTCTCACACACACACACACCCACACACACAAACACACCCTTCACTGACCATTCTTAATCAATGTGTCTTTTTGATCATTGTCGGGGTATAGGACAGGCCAGAAAATTATAAGAACACCCTTATGAACAGTACAGCACGACGCCGGGATATATATGATTATTATCTGAGACTTGCATTTAGAATTTTGGAAATTTAACTTTGGTACAAAACTATTCCATGTTTGATTTTTCTCTATTTCTGATGTAAGAGCTTGAATTCCCTGGTTCCTGGCCTCATTCTGAGAAGCAGTCAACCCATATGGGACTGCACATGTTAAGTTGCTATGGTTGTGATTTGCAAGGCTCATGGAGAAAGCCATTTCAGTGTTTTCTGTGGAGATTACAGAAATAATTGTCGCACTGGTTTTTTGTATCTTTAAATTAGTAGTTCTTTGTGGTGGTGGGCTATTCTTTTAGCAGCATGTTTCTACTTATTGAAAAGCTTTGCTGAACACAATATACCCACTCTGCTATGTAAATAAAGACATTATTGTTGGAATAATGCAGTTCAGGGGATGCCTCTTCTGGTAGGCCTATCTGTCAATCTGTGTTTAGTTGGCTTTCTCAGCCCACCCATTCTAATTACTGCTTTTCAATCTCAGAATGGGAATCTGGGAAGGGGATTTGTTACAACTGGGTTATTTAAATGGAATTTTCCAAATATACAGGATCTCCTCCTCAGATCAGAAGTTTACTCCCCCATTCCTTCCTGCTTGCTTTAGAAGTCCTTGGCAGGCTATTATTATGAACTCAAGGGCAGGTTTCAAGCACCCCCTGTATCTGCTCTTTATGAAATGGTCAGTAAACTGCATGCATTTGGGATTGTTACCCTTTGTTCTAATTTCATTTTGACTTCTGATGAATTTGAGGGTGTATGAATTTTTCCATGAGATAAATTCATAAATACCAAATATCAGATATGCTGTCAGTTGTCTGGCTATTTTTATGATTAATGTTTACTCTGATATTGGACTTAATATAGGTAATTTGATGGATGCCCTATTCTAAATATTTTGTGTTGTCAAATAACTTCATATAGAATCTATTTTTTGAAAAATATGTTAAAATGTTAAATTGGAAGTGTGAAGGAAAATATTACCTTAAAAGGTAGCAGAGCAGTTATAACTGACACTATGAACAAATTTCAATGACCTATATGTGTTTTTTATAATCTCCTCCCTTAACTAACTACTTGGACTTTTTGAGTTATTTCCCAGAAATGGTGGAATTTTTACAAGACAAAAGTATTGAGACTCTGAAGGCCCCTGAACAAAATTCCCGTTGCCAAGGATCACCATCTCCCATGACCTGCCCCAATGCACGTGGCCCCTTTTTAAAAAGCCCATGATTTCTGTCAGTCAGGAAGATAGATTTGAGACAATTTCTCCCCTTCTCCCAACCGATGTCTTTTGGATTAAAATTTCTTTCTTCCTTGGCAATTCTCATTATCTGAATAATTGGATCTTTGTGTGGTGATCAACCGGATCTAGGCTGAACCCCCCTCATGGTTTTGATAATACTGTGTCATTATTTGTGTTGTTTTGTAAAATGATGGCCAGTAGCTCAGAAACAGGTACCCGAAAGCTACAAGTGACTGGGGTATGGCCTGTGTCATATTAACATAGATTTCCCCACCTATCTTCTTAGCTATGGGAGCCTGCTGTCTCCCACTGTGACCTATATGAAAAGTAAACACTGAAACACTGGAGATAAATTTTCCTTCTTTGTAAAATGGATGGTTCTTTTCCACTCATGCTTTTCTAAAATGTTCCAAACTTTTCATGGCTCATGATCCCTTTAAGCAGCCATCTTATCATAATATTTTCTGTCGCGCCCGCCTCGCCAGCAAGGAAGACGCGGCAACAGGAGTCCTTCTGACAGTGCTTTATTGGGGTTCCCACTAAAGTTACATACTGCGGAAGACCCAGAATGAGGAAGAACACTCTCTTATATACTCTTGGC
>CAUYRT010034248.1:0-14997 GCA_963574885.1 Lepilemur ruficaudatus | reverse complement strand
AGATAAGTCAACTTGAGTGGTAATATATTTTGGGAAATCAGCTCACTACAAATTGTGACTGTAAACATTGTACTGTAAATGCTTTGTAGTTTTCCCCCAATTAAAAAAAAAAAGATATGGAAAAAAAAAATTTTTAATGAAAAATAGCAAACTATTATATATTATATAAAGTATAAACAAAGCACTAACAAATATTTTAAGAAGGAAGAACATCAAAATTTTGAGGTTGTTTTATGTTAGTTAAAGATATACAAGTGTTTTAAATTTTTCACTTGAAACGTGTAATTTTTTCAGTTTTAGAAAATGGATATATTTTGCTTTTCATAACATGGAGAAATGACGGTTAAAATATAAAGAGCAATCTTGACATTGATAAAATATGTTGATGTTAATGACTAGAAAAATATTTGAGAGGTCTACTGTAGAGAGTAGCTAGAGTTATTAATATATGTTCCTGGAAGCCCATAGGCTTCTGAAAAGTATATCTAAATTTAGAAGAAAAATTAATGGTAATCTTATCAATGCTATTTAGCTTTATCCTCTCACTGTTTCTTCTATTCCTTTTACTAGACCACATACTTTCTCTGTCATAAGTGATTCAGAATTTGGCCTGAGATTTTTGAATTGTAATAGCTCTTTACATTATTTGATTTATTCTACCAAACACAATTGTCAACATTTTTGATTCTTTTAGTAGCTTTGAATTTCCTTAATTTCTGTTAATTAACTTTTGATCTAAGCTTTGAGACTCCAAGTCATTAATAGATGCTTAGTTTGATATTTCAGGATAATTTTCATTCTACTCTTTGGATTAAGCATTTTCTGAATTTCATTCATAATCTTCAGGTGTACATTGATTTCCTAAGTTATGAAGGAGTATAACTTGAGTTTTTTGGTATGATAAAAAGTAGAGTCAAAGATAATAATACTTAAAACCATTTTATTAAAAATGAATTCATAAATTCTGATGCCAAAAGTGGAAAAGTCTTAAAGAAACAAACAAAAAAGAATAAAGATTTCTTAATTATTTCTTTAAAGAAGATCAGAAATCACAAATGCACTGCTGTAAAGGGAAAACTATTATGATGTATGGAAAAAGAATATCATCCAAAAATAACTATAGATAAATAGTAGTATTTTTTAAAAAATACCCTAAGTGCAAATGACCTATTCATCATAGTACTGAAACTTGATAGAAAAAACAACCTTTAGTAATATTAAATCTCTATCATTCTGATTTTATAGTCACAAAACAATTATGATTTGACCTAATTTGTGGTTTGTTCAAATTCTCCATAAAAAGA
Organism: Lepilemur ruficaudatus; assembly: GCA_963574885.1. Classification (NCBI taxonomy): domain Eukaryota; kingdom Metazoa; phylum Chordata; class Mammalia; order Primates; family Lepilemuridae; genus Lepilemur; species Lepilemur ruficaudatus. The sequence goes on along the minus strand of CAUYRT010034248.1, from coordinate 13,693 downwards.
GCCATGACAGATACTATTATCTACATTTGCTGGAACGTTTAATATACCCTATTATCAACTAATGAATTATCATCTGGCTCACAAATCAATCTCTTATGAGCTTTCCTATTATAAGTTAGCTTCTTATGGCCTCTTCAAACATGTAAATACTGACACAATCAAGTACAGTGTAGTGGTTAAGAGAACAGGTCCTTGAGTTTGATTCTCTGTATTAATAGTCTATATATTAGCTACGTGACCTCAGGCACGTTAAGAGAGTTTCTTTACCTGGAAAAGAGAGATAATAATGTAATACATACTTCAAGAGATTGTTGTGAGAATAACATAACAAAAGAAAAAGTACATATAAAAGTCTTAGAAAAGTGTCTGGCACACACGGAAAGTGCTCAATAAATATTAAACAGCTGCTGTTTTATTAATGCTACTATTATCATCCAAACTTGCTTTTCTGTTTACTGTAATCAGAAAAAAAAGCTAGCTTTGATGGTTCTCAGCTTACATAGCCTGTTAGTCTTACCAAATACTTAAATAAGCGAAATTTGGGGTGGAATAAGGTCTACACTTTTATAAAACCAATATATATGAGGGTTTGCTCTTCAGACAGTTATTAAGTGGCTGGCTAGGATCAAGCATAAACAATTATACACACACACACTGATATCTCATTCTAGTATTTAATTAGTGATAAATGCTTTTGGTGCTATAATTTAAGCTTTGTTCTTTGACACCTTCCATATACACTATATTTTTTTCCTTACTATTAGAATAAAAATCAAGCTAAAGTAAGCAAGTATCACAATTTGAGGCCACTTTCATAAGACTGGAACTTACTGAGCATTTTTATCACAATAAAAGTTCAGAAAATTTGCTTTGGTTTATAGCAATTAAGATCATTTTCTGTATTTCAAGCTTTAATTAAGGGTATTTATTTTGATAAATGCCAAAAAATTGCACTTCAGTGCTTAGCAAAATTAACCCACTTCCACCCCTTAAAAGGGAGATTTAAGTCTAAATTCTTCTGTTTCAGTATTTTTGTATCCTACATATTCATATATCTCTGTTCTAAAAACACTGAAGAAAGTTACACTGTTAAGCCCTTTGCAGTGTGAGCAAAGCTGCATCCAGAGGTCTGTCAAAGTCACAATCCCAAGAGACTCCTTCCATTCCACATTGTAGCCTAATCGGTTACCTCTTTTTTCACATTTCTTGATAATTGCATTGAAATATCACTCACTTGTACTGTAAGGTTGTGAAAAATAAAGGTAATTGCATGATGCAATGACTAGAATTGGAGTTTGCAATATTAGCCTTAAAAGAAGTTCTAAGTTGCTTAATGTACAATGGAAGAATTAATAAACAAAATTTTAAGATTTTAAATCCTAAAGATTTATCAATTTTGTTTTCCAAACAGAGAAATGAACTAACGAAGTAGCCAATTTTTTCATTCGATCAGTCAACATATATTTGTTTTAATTCTAGGCAGAGAGATCAGCAGTTTCAAGGACTAATGGTGAACTTGGGACTAAGGGTGAACAGAGGCCCCATCATGGGAAGACTTTTGGGGCCAGGTCTTGGGATGATGGTATTGAGGAGCTACTATATACTGTGGGGAATAACTTGACAGAAAACTTGTTGACATGATGACCACATAATACCATTTATGCTATTTCTACTTTGGCAAATTAATTGATGATTTATTTATAATTTATATGTGATTAATTTTTGTGAATATTTTGTGATTTTTGTGAAAGGTTTCCTAATGTGATTTTGTATGTGTTTAAATCTTGGCATTGTATCAAGATGTGATATTTGATCTTGCTCCCAGTATCTGTTCATTAGATCCATCCTTTTATTTTTAACCTTTTTTGATTAATTTTGCTTTAGATATGTTTTTGGGGAGATAAACCTAGATGCCCTGAATGCTCATTCCCTTCTACCTTTAAGTAGCTAAGCAAGAAGGTAGCTCAGCAGCTCTGATAAAGTTTAATCTGAGATATATATACACACACACATATATATTATACATATATATACAAACATGTTTCCTGCTCCCCATATTTGTATGTTGAAGTCTAATCCCCAATGTGATGATATTTGGAGATGGGGCTTTGGGGAGAAAGTTAGGTTTAGATGAAATCATTAGAATGGAGTTTTTAGAGTATTTTCTAATACATAAGATTATGTCATCAGCAAACAAAGATGGTTTAGCTTTTTTCTTTCCAGTTTTTATGCCTTTTCTTAGCTAATTGCTTTGGCTGGAACTTTCAGTACTATGTCGCATACAAGAAATGAGTGGGTGGGCACATTTATAGTATACCTGATATGAGAAGAAAAGCTTTTTATAATTGAGCATAATGTTAGCTGCGAGTTTGTCATATCTGGTGTTCATTATATTGAGGTACCTTCCTTCTGTATGTACTTTTTTGAAAATTTTTCCCATGAAAGGATGTTGAATTCTGTCAAATGCTTTTTATGCATATATTGAGATGATCATATGATTTGTACCCTTCACTCTGTTAAGGTGGTGTATCATTTTTGTCAATTTGTATATATTGAAACATCTTTGCATCCCAAGAATAAAACTCATGATCCTTTTAATGTACTGCTGAATTTGGTTTACTAGCATTTTGTCAAGAATTAATGGGACCTGATCAAAATAAAAGGTTTTTCCACAGCCAAGGAAACTATCACGAGAGCATCTAACAGACAACCTACAGAATGGGAGAAAATATTTGCATGTTACACGTCTGATAAACAGTTGATAACTAGAATCTATATAGAACTCAGACAAATCATCAAGAAAAAACCCCAAACAACCCTATCAAAAAGTGTTCAAAGAACATGAATAGAAACTTTTCAAAAAAAGATAGACTAATGACAAAAAAACTTATGAAAAAATGCACAACATCTCTAATCATGAGGGAAATGCAAATCAAAACCACCATGAGATATCACTTATCTCCAGTGAGAATGACCTTTATCAAAAAGTCCCAAAACAATAAATGTTGGTGTGGATGCAGAGAGATAGGAACACTCTTACACTGCTGGTGGGACTACAAACTAGTGCAACCTCTGTGGTAAGTAATATGGAGATACCTCAAAGAGCTACAAGTAGAACTACCATTTGTTCCAGCAATCCCATTACTGGGCATCTACCCAAAGGAAAAAAAAGACATTCTATAAAAAAGATATCTGCACTACAATGCTTATAGCAGCACAATTCACAATTGCAAAGATGTGGAAACCACCCAAGTGTCCATCAATCCATGAGTGGATCAGTAAAATGTGTTCTATGTATACCACGGAGTTCTACTCAGCCACAAAAAGCAATGGTGATCTAGCACCTCTTGTATTATCCTGGACAGAGCTGGATCCCATTCTACTAAGTATCACAAGAATGGAAAAACAAGCACCACATGTATTCACCATCAAATTGGTAGTAACTAATCAACACTTAAGTGCCCACATAGTAATACCATTCGAGTGTCAAGCAGATCGGGCAGGGGAGGAGGGGATGGGTGTATTCACACCTAATGGGTGGGATGCGCACTGTCTGGGGGATGGGCACCCTTGACGCTCTGACTTGGTGGGGGCAAAGGAAATATATGTAACCTAAACTTTTGTACCCTTATAATATGCCAAATAAGAAAAAATTAAAAAACAAACAATTGATCTGAACTGTTGCAAAGGATCTGGTGTAATCAAATTATACTAAAGTGGTATGGTACCCAAATACAATGCAAAGACTTGGATTGGATCCTAAATCTTAAAAAATGAGGCAAATAAACAATAAACAACAACAGCAAAGACCTATAAAGGACATTCTCAGTAATAGTGCAACTGCAAGTGTGGTCTGTATATGGATGCTATCATTAGACCAGTTTTAAGTGCCTTAAGTGTGATGATGACACTGTGGTTATTTAGGAGAATGTCCTTGTTCTTAGAAGATATGTTCTGAAATTTTTAGAGTTAAAGTATCGTGATGTCTAAAATTTACTTACAAATATTTCAGCATTTGAGAAAGCAAAGGGGGAAAAGAGAGTGAGGGAAGGAGGGAGATAGGGAGGGAGGGAGGGTGAGAGAATGAAAATATGTCCAAATGGGGAAATCTAGATGAACTGTATGCAGGTGCTCATTGTACACTTTAATAATTTCTTAGGTTTCAAATGTTTAAAAATAAAATTTTTTGAATCACTTTTAAAAAGACACCAAATAAATTTCATTGTTCTGTTAAAAAAAATAAAATATGAAAACTATTAATTATCCAATATAAAAATTTGAATACATGTATTAATACTTATTAATATTTATATATAAATGTCTCTATTATAATTAGAACCATTACATATATGTGATATGTGTTTGAATGCTTTGCTTTTAAAAGAATCAAACGTTGATATAAAACTGTGGGGAATGGCACTGTAAATTGACATATATTGGCTTATGTTCCATCAGAAACAGACACTGTTAAAGGTAGTTAAGCTAATTTACTAAGAAATTTTGGCAGTGCACAGTTTTGTATAAAGATTCAAGTTCAAGTAGTATATATCCTATGTGATCTCATAAAATACATGTAGGAAAGCCAGGATGTAAGGCAGAAAATGGAATAAAGCCAATAAAGGATGTGTTATCAAGCCAACTATCACAGTGGGCAACTAAAATTTAATCCCATAGGAGATCTCTGGGAAATGAAGTAACACACACACCCAGAAGCATAATACTGAAAGGTGCTAGGAAGTTCAGGTATTTATACACCAACTGCTGCCATTCAATCATTAATTAAGGACTGTTTCCAGGGTTTGTTAATTCCCTGCCACCAGCAGAGAAGCCTGCTGGGGTTTATGAAAAACCCTGAATCAAAGAGGTGTAGATATTGGCAATTAGAAGTTGGGACAGACAATGAAATGAAAACACCTGAGGGATATGAGTGGGTACAAATTATATTTGCTAGCAGATAATTATTAATTGATTCTATTCACAGAATGTACTTTAAAATGTTCTTAAAATTGTAACTTTGTGCACTTATTATATGAGTTCATTGATCTCTTTTAGGGCTTTAACCCATCTCTTTTCAGGACTCAGAATAACTCTTGCTAATTATATAGACATTTCAGATAGCTTCTTTTCTTTCTTTGAATAACTAATTGAGGAGTGTAATTGTCATTGTGACACTCTTTGTAACAATTGAAAGAGTGATTCTATAAGGCATCAGAGACATAGTAGTATTGATTTATTCTTATTTCTTTTACTTTTGTATTTGTATTTATATATTTAAAGGGAGGTTGGGGTAGAGGCTATAGATCTACATCTTCTAAATGTTTTTTTTCTTTATTTTTTATTAAGGTATAGTTTATACATAAAAATTGCATATATTTACAGTGTATGTGATATTTTATATATGCATACATCATAAAGTGGTGAAATCAAGTTAATTAATGTATCTATCACCTCACACACTTAAATGTATCCTGACAATAAGAAATAAAAAGCAAATTTGTACTTTTACTTTATATTTTAAAATAATTTCAGACAGACGAAAGTTGCAAGAGTATTCCCATACACTCTTTTCTTTAAAATTTTTTTTATTTTTTATTTTTTTTTATTGGGGGAAAACTACAAAGCATTTACAGTACAATCAGCTCACTACAAATTGTGACTGTATACATCTTCTAAATGTTTTTGAATATGAAGGGATTAATAGCCCACCAAAGCGATATGAAAATTGCTTTAAACTGAAAACCCCTGAACTAACAGCAATCATGGAAAGAAACATTACCTAAACTTAAGCAGACCCTCCCCAAAATATAGTAGCCATTGAACCCCCATCCAAGGGAGTTTCCTGTTTGGAAAAACTGTCCTTTAGCACTGGGAAGTGAAAATTAAGCTGTTCATTAGCAGAAAAAAAGCCCCAAACAATATTTTGTACTAATTTTCTGTACTTTCCCATTGAGGCCCTAACCCCACTCCCACCTCTGTTTTGCTTCTCCTATCCTGAGCAGCTCTCTCATACACTTGTAAATAAACATCAACTCTTTTTCTATTAATTTGTCCGTTTTCAGTTAATTTGTAGTTCCTCAACCACTTGAACCTAAGGTAGTGAGAGAAAAATACATTCTCCCAGCAAATATATGAGAGTTAATAATTGTTATGTCTTTACAATTTGATTAAGAAATGCTAAATATCAATATAAAAACTTTTATTTTTATGAAATAAAATGAAATGTACAATTAAGGCTTTAAAATTAGAATCTTTAGAGAGAATTATTTTCAATGGGCCCTGCAAACAATCATTTTCATATATTAATTGCAAAAAATATTATTCAGATTTATCAGGAGACACATTCTATACAGTAACATACTTTATGTTGTTATTTTAGCTAATCTATTAAAAATTTTTGACATGTACAATTTCATATATACATTTTTCTCACTTGAAAATTATACAAAATTAATTTAAGAGAAATGTGCATTTGAAAGTTGCTTTACAGAGGTTATCACTGTAACAGGTAATGATTCTAAACAGTTAACATTTTTATAATTGTTAACTTTGAAATACTTCCTAATGGAATGACCTACTTGGAATGCTGAGTATCGTTGACATAATGGAACATAGTTATCAGTTATTCCTTTCTCAAATTTTAGATATCACAGACATGACTGCTGACTATACATGTTGTGGCCTCAGCAGTCATACAGAAACTGGTTCTAATCTATATGATCAACATCAGATCTTATTTCAACTACAATATGCAAGTGCAAATGAATATTATTTTTGTTGCTGCTTTTAATAAATCAAGAACCATCAAGATCACTGCAGTGAATTCCCAAACTCAGTTATTTACTTTAGTTTAAAATAGCTCACTATTATTAATTTCTAAACTGAAAATATATTGATAACATGGTCTCCTCTTAAAAAATAATTTTTAAGTTCATAAATGATATCAAATATAACCATTGTACTTTAAATAGTGTACTTTAACTTTTTAAATGAATTGCTTTATTTTTAAATAAATACATTTCACTAAAATGAAAGTGACAATATGCATCACTTTAAAAGAAACACAAAAAATAGTGTCAAAACATTTATGTAAAAAATATTTCAACCAAAATTGTTTAATTTCACAAATGTCAAGAGTTGCTGAATGTTATTCATTTTCACTCAGTGGTGTGTCCATAATTCTCACAAGACCTTTTAGTTAATGCTTTTCACACAGTTCACATTTTCTCAATTATGAAAAACATTATCAGCACTTGCAAAATAGAAAAACACTTTCTCTTCCACTTCCCCCTGAATACACTCATTCTTTCATTTATTCCCATTTCAAGTAAACAACATCACATGCCACCTCCACTTCACAGGAGAATATTTTCATGCTGAAATCAACCGAACACTGCATTTTATTGAGATATATCTATAACCTACATGTATTTTAGATTCCCATCCCTTATCTCTCACCTATCTGATTCTACTATAATATTTAAATTTGAGTTTACACAACATTTGCTGACTTACAGCCTCCAAATTGGTAAACCATATTCTAGTTTCTCCCGATTACCCATGAAACTTCTATGCTACCACCAGAAATGACTTCCTGAAACATAGGTATGATCACATTATCCCGCTGCTTGAAAATCTCCAGTGGCATGTCTCTTTTCAATAATGTTTTCACACTTAACACACTTCTTAAGTAGATTTTAAACTCCTGAAAAAATCATTGTATTTCATACAAATTTTTACTTCCAAGAATGAGAATTGAACTAGTAGGCTAAATAATTATATGTTGAATTAATAAAAGAATAAAGGAATGGACAAATAAACTAAAACTGCAAATCAACCTGAGCAGTGTTTTTTTTTTCCTGATTTGTGAATAACAATCTGTTAGGGGGTGGTAAAATCAATCTAGATAATTTCAACTAGTACATTTTCTAAATAAGGAGACTAGAATAGAAAACAGCAGAGAGAATCACACTTAGTAAGGAAAAATATCATTCCATAAAATTTTATTTTAAGTGTGCGTGTATACTGGGTAATGATATAAAATATATTCTTAAATGAAGTATGATAAAAAAAAGATTCAAAATTTCCACATAGGGAATAACATTATAGGGAGCTCCACAGACTCCATTGCCATCCAAGCTGGTGAAAATTACTTTTAAAAAAGCCATTTAAATTGTATTAAAATGTCCCTAACAGCATACTGCAAATGAAGAACATTTATTCAGGAAAATCTACTAAAAGATGGTAAGCTTTATGGGAGTTTAATATCTGAACCAAGATCTATATCCTCCTTCCCCTGCACAAACTCAGTGAGATGGACATTGCACTGCAGACTGATACAGAAAAGAGCACAGGGATCCCTCTCCCAACATTTCCTAGTTGTAAGGCTGTCTTTTCAAGAGGGGCAGAGTGTCAACATTGCTCATCCTAATCCCAGGTACCTGTTGCACATGTTATCAAATCAAACTGGAGTCTACTCTCCTTGCACAGCCAAACCAAGCACTGAAGCTGAGAATTGCAGCAGCAGAAAGAGTCTTTATTTGCAGGGTGCCATGCAAAGGGAAAAAATAGATAATGTATAAAACTTTAACTCCCCAATTGCTTACAAGCCAGGTATTTTAAAGGGAGGAGTACATTTCAGGCAGTCCTGGCCCTTAAAGGCAGGATTTGGTTTATTTCAGGCAGTTTTGGTTTATTTGTCCATTCCTTTATTCTTTCATTAATTCAACATATAATTATTTAGAAGTAGAAGGGGCATAGGGGTGTGCAGAGATTCTTATATTAGTAAAAAGTAATGTTAAGATGGGTGTGGCAGGCCTCTTAGGGTGAAATTTAGAACAAAGAATGGTGATTGGAGTTCATTTCCTTTTTTCCCTCTTATCTATGTTTTCCATATGGTGGGGGTTTCTGATAAAAAAATTCAAGAATATACAGCTCTTATAAAACAGTAACACAAGGAAGAATACAAAGTAACTAGGTAACAATTAACATGATGACTAGAACAGTATCTCACTTATCAATATTAACATTGAATGGAAATGGAGTAAATGCCTACTATAAAGAATATAGATTGACAGAATGGATAAAAAAACATAATGCAAATATCTGCTGGCTTGTATGAAACCATTTGACACACAAAGGGTCTCATGAATTCAAGGTAAAGGGGTGGAAAAGATATTCAGTGTGAGTGAAAACCAAAAGCAAACAGGAGTAGCTATTCTTATACCAGATAAAAGAGACTTTAAATCTATGACAGTAAATAAGGACAAAGATGGTCATTATATAATGATAAAGGGATCAATTCAACAAGAAGATATAATAATTCTAAATATATATGCATCTAATACTGAAGCTCCCAGATTCATAAAACAAATAGTACTAGACCTAAGAAATGAAACAAAAAGCAACATAATAATAGTGGGGGGACTTTAACACTCTACTGACAGAACTAGACAGATCATCAAGGAAGAAAATCAATAATAAAAAAAAATTAGACATAAATGGGTCTCTAGAACAAATGGACCGAACAGACATTTACAGAATATTCTATCCCCAAATTGCAGAATATACACTCTTCTCATCATCACATGGAACATTTTCCAGTAGGCCACAAACAAGTCTCAGGAAATTTTTAAAAATTGAAATCATACTATGTATCTTTTCAGACCACAGGGGAATCAAACTAGAAATCAATTCCAAGAGGAACTCTCAAAACTATGTAAATACATGGAAATTACACAACTTGTTGCTGAATGATGTTTGGGTCAATGATAAAATCAAGATGGGAATAAAAAAAATTTAGTTGAATGACAATGGTGACACAAGCTACCAAATCTCTGGGGTACAGCAAAGGCAGGAGTAAGAGGGAGGTTCATAGTACTAAATGCCAAATCAAAAAATGGCAAAAAGCTCATAAATTAATAACCTAATGTCACATCACAGGGAACTAGACAAACAAGAACAAATCAAACACAAAGCTAACAGAAGGAAAGAAATAACAAAAATCATAGCAAAACTAAATGAAATTGAAACCAAAAAAAGATACAAAAGACTAATGAAATAAAAAGTTGATTCTTTGAAAAGATAAACAAAAGTGACAGATCACTAGCTAGATTAACCAAGAAAAGAAGAGAAAGTGTTCAAATAAGCTCAATCAGAAATGACAAAGGAGACATTACAACTGATACCACGGAAATACAAAAGATCATCTGAGGCTACTATAATACAAACACCTCTGGGCTCACAAACTAGAAAATCTAGTGGAAATGTACGAATGTTTGGAAACCACAATCTCTCAAGTCTGAATCAGGAAGAAATAGAAATCCTGAATAGACCAATGTCAAGTGGCAAGATTGAATCAGTAATTAAAAACCTTCCAACAACAAAAAAAGTTGAAGACCAGACAGAGTCACAGTTAAATTCTATAAGACCTGCAAAGAATTCGTACCTATCCTACTGAAATTGTTCCATAACATTGATAGAGAGGGAATCCTCCCTAAATCATTCTAGGAAGCCAGTATCACCCTGATACCAAAGCCAGGAAAGGACACAACAAAGAAAGAAAACTACAGACAAATATCCTTCATGAATACAGATGCAAAAATCCTTAACAAAATAATAGCAAATCAAATCAATAGGACATCAAAAAAGTAATTCACCACAATCAAGTGAGTTTCATCCCAGGTATGCAAGGATGGTTGCAAACAAACAAATCAATAAATGTGATTCACCATGTATACAGAATTAGAAAAAAATAGCATATGGTCCTATAAATAAATGCAGAAAGAACATTTGATAAAATCCAGCATCTCTTCATAATAAAAACCCTTAACAAACTAGACATAGAAGGAATATATATCAAAATAATAAAAGCCACATATAACAAAGTCATAGCTAACATTATACTTAATGAGGAAAAGTTGAAAGCATTCCCCCTAGAACTGGAACAAGACATGGATGCCCACTGTCATTACTTTTATTCAATATAGTACTGGAAGTCCTAGCCAGAGCAATCAGGCAAGAGAAAAATATAAAGTGCATCCAAATCAGAAAGGAGGAGGTCAAACTATCCCTATTTGTTGATGATGTGATCTTATATCTGGAAAACCCTAAAGACTCCTCCTGCAAAGGACTCCTAGAATTAATAAATTCAGAAATTTCTCAGGTTACAATATTTATATGCATGTATCAGTGGCATATCTATACACTAATAACAACCAAGTTGAGAATCAAATCAAGAGCTCAACAATCTTCCTAATAGCTGCAAAAGTAATAAAATATCTAGGAATATACTTAACCAAGGAGGTGAAAGATCTTTACAAGGAGAACCACAAAACACTGATGAATGAAATCATTGATGACACAACAAATGGAAAGCCATCCTATGCTCAAGGATTGAAAAAATCAATGTTGTTAAAATATCCATAAATTCCCAAAGTGATTTACACATTCAATGCAATGCTCATCAAAATACCAATGTAATTTTTCACAGAATTAGAAACAATAATCCTAAATTTCACATGAAATTAAAAAAGATCCCAAATAGTAAAAGCAGTCCTAAGCAAAAAGAACAAATCTGGAACAATCAAATTACCCAACTTCAAATTATACCACAAGTCTATAGTGACCAAAACAGTATAATATTGGTATAAAAGTAGACACAGAGATCAATGGAACAAAATAGGAAACCTAGACATACATACAATCATATATCTTCAACCAACTGATCTTGGACAAAGCAGACAAAAACATACAGTGGGGAAAGCACACCCTATTCCGTAAATGGTTCTAAGAAAATTGGACAACCATATGCGGAAGAATGAAACTGGATCTCTATCTCTCACCAGACACAAAAATTGACTCAAGATGGACTGAAGACTTAAAGGTAAGACTTGGCACAATAAAATTTCTAGAAGAAAACTTGGGAAAATACTTCTGGACATTGGCCTAGGTGTGGAATTTATGACTAAGACCCCAAAAACAATACAACAAAAATAAAAATAATTAAGTGGGACTTAATTAAGCTAAAAGTTTCTGCACAGCAAAAGAAATAATCAGAGTAAATAGACAGCCTACAAAATGGGAGAAAACATTCACAAACTATACATCTGACAAAGGACTAATATCCAGAATCTACAAGGAACTCAAACAAATCAGCAGGTTAAAAACCAAATAACCCCATTAAAAAGTGGGCATAAGACATGAACAGAATTTTTTTTTTCAAAAGGAGATAGATATATGACCAAAAAACATATGAAAAATGCTCAACATCACTAATAATCAGAAAAATGTAAATTTATAACAACTTACTGTTGTCAGAATGGCAGTTATTAAAAATTAAAAAAAAACATAAAAAAAACTAGATGTTGGTACAGATGCAGTGAAAAAGAAACAATTATAGACTGCTGGTAGGAATGCAACTTAGTACAATCTCTATGGTAAACACTATGGCAATTCCTCAAACAACTAATAGTGGACCTACCATTCAATCCAGTAATCCCACTGATTACTTGGTATTTACTCAAAGGAAAAGAAGTAATTATATCCAAAAAACATATGCATTTGTATGTTTATCCCAGCACAATTCACAATTACAAAGATATACACTCATCTAAGTGCTCATCAACGGATGAGTGGATAAAAAAATATTGATAAGTATATGCCATAGACTACTCAGCCACAAAAAAGAATGAAATTATGTCTTTCTTAGCAACTTGGATAAAACTGGAAGCCCTTATCCCAAGCAAAGTATCTCAGGAACAGAAAAACCAATACTATGTGTACCCACTTATAAGTGGGAGCTGAATAATGGGGATTCATGATCATACAGAGCGGAGGACGTTGGAGACTCTGATGGGGAATGGTGAGAGGAGAGTGAGGGATCAAAAATTACGTATCAGGTACAATGTATACTATTTAGGTGATTGTTACACTAAAATCCCTGATTTCACCACTATAAAATTCATCCATGTAACCAAAACCACTTGTACCCTCTAAATCAATTGAAATATTTTAAAAGTCATCTTTTAGTTTCTATAAAGAACCAAAACATCTTATGACACTGGCTTGCTTGAGGGCCATTGTTTTCATCAGGTTACTCATCCACTTTTTATGGCTGACCAGGTGCCCAGAACATCCCCTGCAGAAACTGAAGATTATCCTTTATTTCTATGCTTAGAGGACCTGGGAGGCCCCCGAGAGGCATCCTTGCTCTGTCTCATTCAGGCTATGATCTGTGCATGTGAGACCAAGAGGTGGGGTGTTTTCTTCTTCTACCCAGACCCCACTCATGAGACAGGAGCTTCACCATGGCATGGCACCACTGATTATACAGGGGCCTTGATTGCTCTTGTACTGGTTTGTGTGCTTCTTATATTCACACAGCTATTAAAATCTGGATTCAGAGATTAGTAAATATCCTCCAAGATGGCCTTAGCATCTGCCTTAGTAGTCTCACAGTTTTTTTTCTAACCTCCAGTTTTTCTTTTGGTTCTGTCATCTTTCATTTCTCTATTTAAAGTGCTTCTCTCTGCATTTATTACATTTTTTTTTCTTCTTTTTTTTTAATTGGGGGAAAACTACAAAGTATTTACAGTACAATGTTTACAGTCACAATTTGTAGTGAGCTGATTTCCCAAAATATATTACCACTCAAGTTGACTTATCTTGTTACATTCAAAAATCTACTCTGTCAAAG
>CAUYRT010034247.1:0-14122 GCA_963574885.1 Lepilemur ruficaudatus | reverse complement strand
ATTTGTTGTGCAAATTGAGGACCTACAGGTTTGTCTTGCATACCCTTAAGCCTGTCAATGGGTCACAAAGGACTCCAAGAAGGGAGTGGGGCATGATGAGGCATGTCTGACCTCCCTCCTCCTGGCAGACAATTTAGTTTTAGGATATTCCTTTGGCCACGAGGGGGTCCATTCAGTCAGCCAGTGGAGGGGGGGGGTGAGCCTTAAAATTTTATTTTGGTTCACAATGTTTATGCCAGCCTATCTACAGCTGCTTCTACGCTCTGGAGACCCCAGCACCCCAACCCTTCTGGGCTGGTCCTGGCAGTCCTGCAGGTCTGAAAGAGCTCTTCCTTTGCCTTGCAGCTACCAGCCCCAGAGTCCTACCTCTGCCCTTGGTAAGGCAGCCCCTCACCCCTTTCATTGCCGGAAGGTGAACTCCAGCCTCTCTCCCCTTCCTCATCCCAGATGAACAGCATGAGATGTCAGCATGACCCTCATCCCTCCCTGTGACTCCTGTTCTGTCCTGTCCCCTATCACTTCTTCGTTTTATCGCTTGCCTGGGCCATTGCCCAGATTTTTTTTTCTCTTCTTCTTCTTTTATGTTTTTTGTCCTACATGATCTAAGAGATACTGCCCAGCATTCTAAATGTCTCCCTGCTCCAAGCTCTCCCTTTCCATTTGTCCCACTATAAGGAACCTGCCAGATTAATTATTTTAGAGCACAGTGCCGAGGTCACACATGTACTGGCAACTTCCTCACGCAAGACAGATTAGGGTTAGATCCTTTTTAGGGTTCCCTGGCCACTTGTCCAACTCCTCTTTCCCCAATTCACAATTTCACTTATTTTTTCTATGTCTTTCTGTCCCCAATCTATTCTGCAAATTGTCTGTGCCATGGACTTTTTGCTTGCTCCCTTTTTTAGTTCACAGTGGGGCATTTACTACTTGCTTGTGGCACAGTGCTTTATAGTTTATAAGCACTCTTAAAAGTATTTATGGAGTTCTTATCATGTGTGTGGTGCTGAGGTTAGCTCTAGAAATACTGCGGTGAGTAAAAACAGATGTGGCTGTACTTCAAGAACTAGGTCAACATAATCTGTTGAGGACCTTGGGCCAAAAGTCCTCTGCCGCATAATCATAAGTGGATTTGGGAGAGAAGACGCTTTTCCATTGTTCCTCTTACCAACCCTCCACCCCTACTATGTCCTCCCCGGGATCATGGGGACAGAGTAGGGAAGACAGAGAACAACATTGTGGCTTGTAGATTTTTCAAGGACTTTTATCAACCTCATGAGCATTATAGGAGTAAATGCTGGGATGTTGCAAGCCCAGTGTAAGCTTAAGCTTTTGCGCTTCTCTATATTGCAACATCTTTATTTCCTTCCCATTACAGTAACTACCCACACACATAATAAGCAACATCTATTATTTGTGTGAACCTAGGCTAATTACTTTGATTGCAGAACCTCAGTTTCCTCACTTATAATATGTGGTTAGAAGTCCCTATCATTCTCATAAAGTGTTTAGGATGCTCAAACAAGATTAAGGTACATAAAAGAGCTTTATAGAATTATAAGGCACAACACAAATGCATACTATTTTTATTAATCTTTTATTCAATGCCACTTTCTTCTTTAAATCAGTCATATGGCCATTATTTATTTCCTAAATAGGCACTCAGTGACTTTGAAATATTCTGGCCTGGATGGAAAGGAGACAAGACATAAAACAGCACTGTATTAACAGAAATATGATGGAAGCCACAAATATAAGCAACATGTGCAATCTTAAATTTTCTAGTAGGTACATTTAAAAAGATAAAAGAAAAAACCCAGGAAAATTAACTTTAATAATCTATAATTTTAATACACTATATCTAAAATGTTATATTTCTATATGTAATTCATATAAAAATGATTAATGAGGTATTTTACATTCTTTTTTGGTATTGTCTTTGAAATGCTGTATTTTACACTGACAGCACACCTCATTTGGGACTAGCCACATTTCAACTTGCTCAATAGTCATACGTGGATACTGTATAGGACAGCACACTCTAATTAGTAATATAAACAAAGATTAGTTAAGATCTATGAAGTACTTTAGGGTTTCCAAAAGTCTTTTGGTATCTAAATTTCCTGTTAGCCCTGGTAGGTGGACGTTTATCATCTCCATTTTGTAGAGAAGCAGCAGTAATTATGTGCAATTGACCCAAGATCATCTAGCTAGTAAATGGTGAACTTAATTCTAGTCCTCAAACCTGGGCACTTTTCCTTTTTGCCTATTTTCCTAATCAAGCAATACAAAGGCAAACATGAATGTTATACTTGTGAACTAAAATACAATCTTAAGGCTCATCCCCAACCCGCTGATTGAATGGACTCGCTTTTGGCCAAGAGGATATCCCAAAATTAAATTGCCTGCCATGAGGAAGGAGGTCAGACATGCCTCATCATGCCCCTCCCCTTCTAGGAGACATCCTTTGTAACCCATTAACAGACATAAGGGTATGCAAGACAAACCTGTAGCTCCTCAATTTACAAAACAAATATATGTCCATGGCTTATCTCTGATAAACAACTCCTTATGTTAAAACATTTCTAGCCTTTAGACAAAGCTTCATGTCTTTAACCAGTTACAAGTCAGAGAATATTTAAACCCATCTATAACCTATAAGCCCCCCCCAACCTTGGAGATGTCCCACCTTTTTGGGCCAAACAAATGTATGCCTCCCACGTATTGATTTATGACTTTACCTGTAATCCCTCTCTCCCTGAAATGTATAAAACCAAACTGTAACCCAGCCACAGCGAGTCCACTTGCTTAAGGCTTCCTGAGTGTGGCTCCCTGTCGTGATCCTCAACTTTGGCTCAGAGTAAATCTGTCTAAGATTATTTTACAGAGTTTGCCTTTTTTCCTTAACATCCTTATAGGTCCCAAGGCTCATTGCACTAGTGTAGAGAAGGAACAGTTCTTTCAAAAACTGCCTACAATCTCGACTCCTCCAAAAATCCTGCCCAGTTTAATCCCACCAGAATCTACTAGCTCCCTTATGCTAAAACTGTGTGTTGGATTAAGTACCTTCCAGCTCTGATGTACTATGAATGAAAATGTCATGGGTGACATTTTTTTTTTTTTTGCAACTCTGTTCTTTTTAATAACTTCAGAATAAAGTCTTGTTTCAGTGCAGTGGGCTGGATGGCCGGGCAGGGTGTTGAAAGCCCCATTGGGTCCCCAAAGGTCCATTGGGCCCTCTTAGGCTGGCTCCAGGAATCTTGGCCTGGTCACGGTGCAGACTTGGTTGCAGGGTCCAGTGGCCATGGGTGAGACATCAGCTCTCAGAGGGTCAGCAGCTCAGAGCTGGTGCAGCTCAGCAGGTCTCGGTCCTCCACAGGCTCTGGGCTCTCCCCCATCCCATGGTGGCTGCTTTTCCCCCACCAGGGCCTCAGTTCCAGCAGCTGGTGGGCGAGCTGGGCGCAGCGCACAGCAAACATGCTCTCCACCATGCAGAGCACTGGTGCGATGGCCCAGAGGCACAGGCTGGAGCTGTAAATGCGTGTGGGGTCGAAGGGACAGTCAGGCGTGAGGGCCAGTAGTTCAGGGCTCCCAAAAGTGCAGGCGGCCAGCAGTGCCCGGCCCTGGGTGGCAACGGTCACAGCGATCGAGGCCAAGAGGCCGAGGTCACAGGTCAGAGAGAGGAGAGCACAGGCCACGCTCAAGCTAAACACTGTCCAGCGCAGAGGGGTGCTGGGGAGGTAGTGTGACAACACGATGGCTGCAATGCCAGAGGTGATGACCACGATAGCGGAAGTGACAGAGAGGATGTTGACCGCACAGTACTGCAGAGCCGCAGCGTCATGGGGGGCAGCCACATAGCGCAGCACAGTGCCATGGAGCAGGGCGGCTGTGATGAAGCTCACGTGGCCCAGCACGACCAGCACCAGACCTGTCTTCATCAGCACCTTCCGGAAGTCACACACACTCAGGCCACCTAGGCGCAGACACATGTCGGCTCCCGCGCTGGTCGCCGCGGCTGCCTTTAGCCTCTACGTCTATCTCTGATACTCTCTATCATGTAGTGATTTACTTTTTACTCTTGTGACGCTCCAGCGTCTCAGATAGGTAGGAAGTGAGGTAGAGTCCCCCTCTCTTTTAGTTTAAAAAGCAAACGTACCTCAAATTTTCACACCAAAGCATAACCAGACCCAGCTGGCTATCAGGGAAAAAGGGTCCTAGACCAGGATTTCTTTATAAGATGGCTGGCAGTCAAGGGGGGTCGAGAATTAGACAGGGGACAGGCTAGCTGATATTCTCCAACAGAAGCCAAAGGGCAGCTGACAGCCCTCCCAAAACTGCCTGCAGGAGCCCCGCAGGAACCACAGCTTGTCTCTACACCTGGCCAGTATATTCCCCTTTGGGACGCCCATTCCTTTTCCCGATGCACTGCGAGGAAGGGGTGGGAGGTAGTGGCTGGAAAGCAATTACAAACTTGGAAAACCTTATCTCCTAGTTTGCCGGGTATTCTATGACCCTGCAAATATCCTCCACAAAGAACCAAACTGGGTGGGGAGTAATAGCTGAACGCTCCCTTCTCAGGGCAGCCAGGACAGTCTGGAGGCTTTTCTCCCATTCCAACCGACGCCTAACTCCTCCGCTTCCAAATATTCACATCGGCGCAGTGTAACGATCTGCGCGGGTGTTTGCATGTGCCCGTGAGACTTTCGCCATCGCACGCAGGTGTTTCCCTGGACATCACAGTAATTTCTGCAAGAGGCCGAGGGGGATCCCCAAGAAAGCGCGCGTGGATCCGCAACCCCACATCTCCGTGGGTACGGCCGAGCGTGTCACGTGTGCGTCACACCTACGCGGCCCACAAGCAGTGCGCACGCGCCACGCGGAGCTGCCAGCAATTTCCGGGAGCTGAGAGGCGGGCAGAGCACTGACGTGTCCACAGGGTCCAACCCTGACATCCCTTTCTGGTTCCTCCGCTTGGGATCTAATATCCATTTCTGGCGGCGCCAGGAGGAAGGGAGGGGCCGGTGGGGTTCCGCAGAAGCGGGTGCGAACCACACTCACCCAGCTCAAAGGCGACCCCAGGCCCGGGCCACCCTGAGACCAGTGGGGCTCAAACGCCACGCCCCGCGCACGCGCACTGGGAACCAGCTGGACAGCGCGAGCGGTCACGTGACGCGGGGCGGTGCTGAGCAGGCGGGAGGGAGGCAAGCGGCTGTGGGGAGGGAAGCAAACGGCGGGATCAGCGCGCAAGTGGCAGCAGCATGGCCGCGCTCTACGGGGGTGTAGAGGGGTGAGTGCGGCCCCACGGAGGGCGCTTGGGGATGGGCGGCCTGGAGCATCCCGGGCCCGAGGGTGGGGTGGAAGGCCATGGCCAGGCCGGCAGGCTGGTGGTCTCGCGCCTCAGGGTCCTGCCACTTTGGGATTTGGGGCTTCGAGGCCTTGCAGAGAAGAGGTGTGTGCACACGCAGGGGCGCCCTTGTGCGCGGGCTGTATGCTTGCAGGGAATGCGCTACAGCCACACGGTAGGGGGGGGTTCCTTTGTGTTTCCCGGAGGAACCACGCCCCTTTCTCCCGCGAACTACCTACTCCGCAGTCTTATGCTGGACAAGCAGCTCTTTTCCCCCATTCCTGACCCCAGAGAGTTTTCCAGAACAGGTGTCAGGTGTGAAGTTGCTGGATAGGGGGGTGGGAGTGGGCGGAAGCCGGGACAAAGATCTTTGCCGGAGGGTGTCTGGGAGCTGGAGTAGCTGCCAGCCGGATTGGGAGGTTGTCCTGATGCCTGAAACTCCTCCATTCCTGTCAGCACTCCATGCTGCTCACACCAGATTGAACCCTCTGTTCTTGTGTTTTTCCTGCTCAGAAGCTTGTCTACTGAACTTTTTGTAATAGCTCTATCTCTGAATATGACTGTGGACAAGACATTTGCCTTCTCTGGGCTTCACTTCCCAGATGTGTAAAGTGAAGATGAGGATGAACAAGATGATCTCCAAGTCCCTGCTGGTGACAACATTTTGTGAACCTGGATGTGTCAGATCAGCGTAATATAGGGTGCTGTCCCCTCATCCAGGACACTGTACTTTCTTTGTTGCCTGGGCTGGAGTGCCCTGGCATCAGCCTAGCTCACAGCAACCTCAAACTCCTGGGCTCAATCAATCCTCCTGCCTCAGCTTCCCTAGTAGCTGGGACTACAGGCATGCGCCACTATGCCTGGCTAATGTTTTCTATATGTTTTTAGTTGTCCAGCTAATTTCTTTTTATTTTTATTAGAGATGGGGTCTCTCTCTTGCTCAGGCTGGTCTTGAACTCCTGACCTTGAGCGATCCTCCCGCTTTGGCCTCCCAGAGTGCTAGGATTACAGGTGTGAGCCACCATACCTGGCCTGTACTTTCAACTCTGAGATTGGATTCACTTCTCTGGCAGGCATATCTCGTTGCTGACTCACAGACCCCACAGTCTTTTGACATGTATTTTAAGATTGATCTCCCTGGTCATGTATCTGTAGCACTTTTAAAAAATCAAGTATAAAAGTTTGCATTCATCCTTGATATAGTCATCTGTAAGATATGACCCATTCCTTCCAGTTTGTCATGATATGCTTTTGGATGTTGACTCTGCCACCTCATGAATTAACTACCCCTTGAAACTTCATGTCGTCTTTGAGTTTGATCAGCAGGTCTTCAGTATCCTCTTCTGCCATTCCTAAAAGTACTGATCAGTAAAGAAACATACATCCCACCTCCCTAAATCTCCTCCTAAGCTACCATCTCCCCCACTAACACTTTTTGAGAGTTTGGTTGCTTAAGTATGTATAAACTCTCCCTGCCACTGGGTCAGCATTTCTCACAAGGGTGTCTTGAAGGCCTTGGCAGCTGGAGCTGGATCTTGAAAGGCAGCCGTTAGCTATTATGAGAAAAGCAGAGAGATGTACCATTCTCTTTACCAGTGGTTTACTGAGTGCTGCCCGTGCCAGGCCCTGTGCTGGTTCTGAGTATAGGTAAATGATTCAGAGCTTGAGCCAGTGGAGCTCACAGCCTAGGGAGAGGCAGACACAAAACAACTGAACACACTCTTACTGTAGGGGAGTCTTTAATAGCTTTGGAGGCACTGTGAAGGCTTAACTAATGGAGCCTTATCTAATTTGTGGGGGTAGGCCACACATCAGAGAAGGTTTCAAGGACTAGGTGATGTATAAGGAGGGTCTTGCAGGATAAGTAGGACATCCCCAAGGGAAGGTGAACGAGAACCGTGTTTCAGTTAAAGAGCACAGCAAATACCAAACAACAGAGGTGGCTTTGGGAGTGGTGATTGGGTTTGCCGAAGCTGTCTCTTCTCACACTGGGCTCTGCCTGCAATAAGGACAGCACAAGCTTGGCTCTGCAGGTTTTTCTCGGCAGGACTGAGTGCCCTCTTGTGTTCTGTAGGGGAGGCACACGGTCCAAGGTCCTTTTACTCTCGGAGGATGGGCAGATCCTGGCAGAAGCAGATGGACTCAGCACAAATCACTGGGTAAAAGCCACACTGAGGGGACCAGAGGGCTTGGTTCTGATTTTATTCTCTGTAACTCCTATTGAGGTGGTGGCTGGGGCTCATAGAACAGCCGGTAGGGGCAATACAGGTCCTGCAAGCCTTTGTAACTCCTCCTTCCCTTGGTTGGGGCCAGCTGATCGGGACAGACAAGTGTGTGGAGCGGATCAATGAGATGGTGAACAGGGCCAAACGGAAAGCAGGGGTGGATCCTCTGGTACCTCTACGAAGCTTGGTGAGTCTGGGGTAGAATCTGGGAATTAAGCCATCAGCAACACTGGAGACAGCAAGTTTGGACTACATGAGTTTGATGACTGTAGAGGAAAAGGCCTCCAAGGCTTAGTCCTTGGTATCAAAACTTTCATAATTTCACCCATTATTGTGGCTTCAGTTGTAACCTACAAGCCACAAATGTATTGGAAGAGCACAGGGCTTTGGAGACCCTGGTTTGAATCTCAGCTTTGCCACTTAACGTCTGTGTGACCCTAAGTAGGTTACTTACCTTCTCTGAGCCTCAGTTCCTCATTTGGAAAATGTGGATAGCAGTAGCTACTTTAGAGTTGTTGGGAAAGTAAAATGACATGGTGTATCCCCAAATGGTTAGTATAGAGTCTGACCCATATGCACTCATTAAATGTTAGCTATTGTTATTCCCAACTCAGATCTATTTTCCAAGTTGCTGTAGCTCCGGCTACTCCCTGGACATACCATGAGATGTTCTGCAGGCATAGCCAAACCCTGAGTACTCCAAACCAAGCTTCTCTCTCCATTTCCCCTCACCTTGCTCCTCTGCCTGGTCTTCTGTTAAGAGCACTACTGTTCTCCCAAGTTCCAAACCTGGCATTGTTGAATCCCTTCTTAACTTGGTCCATCCCCAGTCCAACTTCCTGCAGCCACAGCCTTCTGAGGGGTCCTTGTGTGGGGTGGCAGGAGGACTGAGGCTGGATGAGCAGGGCGTGGCCAGATGTGGAGAGGAGGAGTCAGGCAGCAGGAGGGGAGGGACTGAGATGAGCTGGGTCCAGGGCTGTGCGCACTGGCTCACCTCCGGCGTGGCCTAGGGCCTATCCCTGAGCGGTGGGGAGCAGGAGGACGCGGTGAGGATCCTGATGGAGGAGCTGAGGGACCGATTTCCCTACCTGAGTGAAAGCTACCTAATCACCACCGACGCCGCCGGCTCCATCGCCACAGCTACGCCGGATGGTGAGGAGGTGGAGGGAGGGATGAGATTGAGAACTGGTTTTCTTGGGAAAGCCCCTTGGATGTAGCTGGCAAAACTTATCTTGCAAATATCTGGAAGGCAGCCTCTGTTATATTGCCCTTGACTCGCCTTTCATTAGTTTAAGTCCCTGCCAGAACAAGGACCGGTCAGAAGGAGGGCTGGCAGGAAAGCTGTCTTGATGGGAAGCTAGGAGTGGAGTCACACATAAGACTCCACTGCAGAGGAGGGAGCCCCTGGGGGCAGTGCGGAGATGCAGGCAGGCCAAGAGGAGCTGTGAGTACTGAGGAGTGTATGGGGGAATCTCTGTGATAGTGTAAAGAGTGTTGGCGTCACAGTATTGGCGTTTGACTCCCAGCTCCTATTTTGCCAGCTGTACCATCTTGGAGAAGTTATGGAACTCTCTGAGTTTCAATTTCCTTATCCATGATATGGGGTAATTGTATTCATAAGGTAGTTTGGGGTATTGAATGAGTATCACTATGAGAACAGGGTCAGCCCAGTCCCTGGCACGTAGTAGATTCTCAATAAAGCAGGTAGTCACTTGAAGACTGGCTAGGCAAAGAGCTTATTCCCTCAAGGAGGTGCAGACTCGTGTTCCTCTTTGTCCTCCAGAGAAGGGCTCCATATGTTTGGAGTTTCTCTGAGACCCAGGCCGTCACCTTCAGTCAGGAAACTAGCTGGGCTCAGTTTTCTCCTCTGTAAGACTGGGTGGTGATCCCTTTGCCTGGGGCTGGTTTCTGTGCTGTCTTTCCGCAGTTGGCAGTTGTTGCTCTGTGCAAGGCCTTGGCCACACTGAGCCTCCCATGCCCTTTCCCCAGGTGGGATCGTGCTCATCTCTGGGACAGGCTCCAATTGCAGGCTCATCAACCCTGATGGCTCTGAGAGTGGCTGCGGTGGCTGGGGCCATATGATGGGAGACGAGGGCTCAGGTGAGTTCACACTGACTGGGCCTGGCTCAGGGTCCCAGACCTCCCCTTCCTTTAGCTCCCCATTATCCTCTCCCTGCCCTTGGCCTGCTGACTGGAGCTGTCTGGGGACAGCTGCTGAACCTGACCATTCCAACTGCAGGATGATGTCTGGGAGATAATAGAGATGCAATTGCCAGACCTCTTGTTGCCCTTGCACTTGAGCAGTGACTTGCACCTGGGGTTCAGATTTCGTGCCTCAGCACAGTGGCCTACCTGTGTTGACTTTTGGAGTCCTTATGAGGGTTAAGGCCATAGATGCCAGGAGATGCCATTCCAGTCTGCTAGTGGGAAAGGGCTGCCAAAGGTCCTCCCACCACCACTTCTCTGTAGTCAGCATGTGTACATTTTTATAGGGGCCCTTGGGGTCAAGGTCATGGCAGTGACTCCAGTGGTATTTGTGACAACTGACTGACCTTGTCTTATCTTTGGGTGGGGGCTGGTGTGACACAGCCTCACCTATTCAATCTTCTCCCTCCAGCTTTCCCTTATGTTGGTCAGTCAGATACAATTTGATTAGAGGCCCCCCAGGCTGGGAATCAGGAAACCTAATTTGCTATAAAATCCTAGCAGATCACTCACCCCAAGTCTGAGTTTCCTTCTCGGTGAGCTCAGGCAGATTACTCCCATCTTCTTAGCTCTCTTTGTTTTCTGCAGCCTACTGGATTGCACACCAAGCAGTGAAAATAGTCTTTGACTCCATCGACAACCTAGAGGCGGCTCCTCACGATATTGGCTATGTTAAGCAGGCCATGTTCAACTATTTCCAGGTACGCTCCCTGCCCCTAGTAAACACGCACACTGTAGGTAGGGCAGAGGGAGACTCGGAGCAGAAGTGGTTGCAGGGGAGGAACTGGGTGGACCAAAGGGAAATCAGGGTGAGTTGTGGGTCAGAGCTGTGGGGTGAAGAAGTCATGGGACAGGATTCAGAATGACGTGGGGAGTACGTTCCAGGAAGGTGACAGGAGGAGAAGGGGTGGTCTGGGGACAGATGGGTAGCCAGACTTCATTCTTGGGCAGCTAGTACCTGGTGGGAGGTGAAAGCAGATGTCATTCTAGCTAGAATGAAGAGTGCAGGGTGTGGTTGGGGGCAGAGACAAAACAAGTGCCTTGGCTGGTGAGCTACTCTGGCTTGTGTGGGTGAGGAGAGCCCATTAAGAGATGGGCAGGGAGAGTTCTAGGGGAGGTGCAGCCTCCTACTCAGGGCATTGGGGATTGACTCCCTGTCTGTGCTTTGCTCATTTGTAGTGGGTTAGGAAACAGCTGCCTTTAGCAGAACTAGAGGTAGAAGGTGGGAGAGGAAAGGCAGATAACGTTTATTTGATAAATGTCTTTCTGCATGAGGGCCAGTTAGTCTTTGGGCCTGGGGCCAAGGAAGGAGATCAGAGATGCTGGCAAGTAGGACCTGTATTCTCAGTGCTGAGGGATTGGTGATTAAAGAGGAACTTTGGCCTGGCCCAAGTTGAGGAGTAGGGGTGGGGGAACCAGGAAGAGAAATCACTTCTATAGCAGTTGCTGTAGGAAGTGGAGTTAAGCTATCCTGACTCAGCCAATTGGTTCTGAACTCTGCTGATGTGTCTGCTGCTTCCTCTTCTGTCATTTAGTCATTCTTATAAAGTTGTTACAAAGATCAAATAAGATAGTATATAAAACGCTTAGTATATTGCTGTAGGAGCTCAAATTTTAGGTACCCCCGTTCCATTTACTAAAATGTATTGTAGGTAATCACTGGTTCCTCTGAACCTTAGAGGTGTTAAGAGCATGTAAGTTTGTTGGGGTGGAAGGCAGGACCTTCTGTGTTCAGATAAGTTTGGGAGAAACAAGTCAATTTCTTGGTGGCAGGACTTTTCAGAACCTTTAATTTGCTAGTGTGCATTGTGACTCTCCAAGAGAGTTACAGGATGCAATATTCCTTAGATTCCCTTGACCAAAGAAGTCTTTTCAAGAGCACCTCAAGGAACTACATAATACACTTTGGTGAACACAAATCTGTATTCTGGTGCTGCCTTCTAGCTAATCTGGAAGAAGCAATGAAGTTCATGTTGGAGAAAACAAAGAACTTTAGTCAAATGAGAAATCTCAAATCCTTTTACTTTCTGGAGCTAAAAAGACCAAAAAACCTATTCTAGCTTTTTAAGTGGTAGAGGCATTAAGAGGGCCAGCTTGGGTGGGCAGGCGGGGGATTTTCTTTTGCTTGTGCTGACTATCTTGTGCCCTTTCTCTGTCCCTTAGGTGCCAGATCGGCTAGGAATACTCACCCACCTGTATAGAGACTTTGATAAATGCAGGTTTGCTGGGTTTTGCCGGAAAATTGCAGAAGGTACTGGAGGTGGGGTAGGGTTTTATCTGGCTTTGTTCCCCAATTAGGGGGTGAAGTGGGGTCCAGATGGGGACTAGATACCAATTTCCCTCTCACCAAGTGACCTCAGTTCTCTGCCACCACTGGCCTTGGTGGTAGCAGTCCTTGGAGTGGAGGCAGAAGGGTATGTGGGCAGTTCTGTATTACCTGCATTTGCCTCCTTGACAACCATCATGGCTTGTGCATGCAGGCAGTTTGTCTATTTCTGAGCAATTTGTGAAGCAGTTGTCCTTTGGACAAATCTGTGATTTTTTTTTTTTAAGCTAGTTATACTCAGAGAATTAGGGGATTATAGAGAGGCATATTTTGTTGGGTGTCAGGAGAAGCTGAACATAGGGCTTGTATGCTCCATGTTGCTCTTTCTCCACTGTAAGGTCCATACTCCCTTAATTTGGATTTCTGAAGCCTTAGGGCTCTCTTAGATCGTGTTGGACAGAGACCCTTCCGGAACAGAGCCAGGAAGGGGCTAACCAGCAGGACACTGCTGGAGGTGGAGGGGAGGTTGCTGACAGGTGTACCAGCCAGCTGTTCAGCCAGGGTCCTGGTTCCCAGAGCTGAGAGACTTGTAGGGACAGACTCACAGTAACTCGGTGTAAGCTGGAGTGCAGACCAGGTGCCAGCATGCTCTTTTAGGGGTGCTGCCCTTCCCAGTGCTTGAGTGAGCCACCTTTGTACAAGGCACCCTCCAAGAGGGGAAGGGTGGAGAGGTGGCAGTGGAGGCTTGCTTACCCACATGCCAGGAGGTGGGCATGCATCCTTAGACTTGTGCTAGCTTAGGTGCTTCCGTAGTTGCTGCCTTGCAACGGAGAGAATGGACAACCCAGGAGTGGCGGCTCCTTAGGTACTCAGCAGTTCCCTTCTTCCCTCCTCCCTCCCCCAGGTGCTCAGCAGGGAGACCCCCTTTCCCGTTATATCTTCAGGAAGGCTGGGGAGATGCTGGGCAGACACGTGGTAGCAGTGTTGCCTGAGATTGACCCGGTGAGTTGAGGTGGGAAACGAAGGTGGGGAGCGGATGGGCCGGGTTTCGTCCTTTTTCATGAGGAATGGGACTGCCCCTCAAACCCTGTGTAAGTTGGATACTATTTTAAATGAACTTAGAGTATGAGAAAAATTCTGCAGAATGTCTGTAACAAACAAGTTCTTTGGTTGAGTGCCTCCCTCTGTGACTGGCCCTCCCTCTGTGATCTGCATTTGTGTGTGGTAAACTGGTTTGCTGTGCATGTGCTGTCCCCTTAGTCATGTTTCTGTCTGTTTCCCTCCCTTCTTTCCTTGCTTTTTGTTATTGCTTAACTCTTTTTTCCTTCCATTTCTCTCTCTTGCCTTTATGAGTTTGTTTTCCTGCCCTTTTTTTTTCTTTCCTTGAGTCTGCCTTCCTCTGGTTCTTGGCTGGAGGGAGAGTAACTGGGATGCAGTGGGTTGGTCTGAAGAAACTACCCCCTTAGCACTAGCGAGGCTTGGTCAGCCTCCAGCATCCATTTTCTGCTCTCCGCCCAGGTGTTGTTCCAAGGGGAGCTTGGCCTCCCCATCCTGTGTGTGGGCTCTGTGTGGAAGAGCTGGGAGCTGCTGAAGGAAGGTGAGTCTGGGGTGGGCGGAGGAGGGAAGGGCAAGGGCAGAGGATGGGCTGGAAAGGAGGTGGCCCAAGAAAGCTGCTTGCCCCAGGGAGAACTTGGGACCTAGGCCCTGAGGCCTGAACAGGCCACTGATGCCTCCGGCTAACTAAGACCTCCAGCCTCAGTCTGCCTTTGAGCCCTTTTATTATGTCCTGTCCAGTGTCCAGCTTCCTTGAGCTCTTGCAAAGATGTTGTATTCCAAATGATTTATTGAATAATAGCCAATAATCAACTTTTAAAAAGTTGATTAACGACAAATCTAACTTAAAATCACGGCACTTACTAGCATGTTAAAACCTGTGGTGGAGGCAGGGCGCGGTGGCTCACGCCTGTAATCCTAGCACTCTGGGAGGCCGAGGCGGGTGGATAGCTCAAGGTCAGGAGTTCAAGACCAGCCTGAGCAAGAGCGAGACCCCGTCTCTACTATAAATAGAAAGAAATTAATTGG
>CAUYRT010034246.1:0-23482 GCA_963574885.1 Lepilemur ruficaudatus | reverse complement strand
AAAGCAGCATCATCAATAGCTTAAAACAAGAATGGATATGTAATGTTGGTGTTTCCATGGGGCTCACAGGTATATTGAGCTGTTCCATATATACTATTCCAAATATACTATTTTATTTGTTTCTCTCCATCACCTAGGCTAGAGTGTAGTCACTTTGTCATAGCAGTAGTCATAGCTCACTATAGCCTTAAACTCCTGGGCTCAAGCAATCCTCCTGCCTCAGCCTCCCTAGTAGCTGGGACTAAAGGCACACACCACCACAACTGGCTAATTTTTTCTATTTTTGGTAAAGATGAGGTCTCACTCTTGATCAGGCTGTTCTCAAACTCCTGACCTCAAGTGATTCTCCCACCTTGGCCTCCCAGAATGCTAGGATTATAGCCATGAGCCACAGTGCCTAGCCTGGAATATTTTATTATTGTAGATGAGTGAATATGATTTCATTTTGATTACCTTGAGAAAAACAATTTTCTTTTCTTTCTTTTTAAAGCTGTCAGTGAAAGAAAGAGGGTTAAGCCATTGGGGAAGAATTGACAAGTGGGAGAGTTGTCCACAATTTAGTTTGAAGGACAATTAAGATTAGGACGAAAGCTGCTTCAGAGGAAGTGATGTTTGAAGTTGGCCTTGAGAAATGAATAAAAGTTTGCCAGATAGAAGAGAGATTTATCGTAGAAAAGACAGCATGTGTTTAGGTCAGTATATAAGTTATAACCTGTAGTGTTTCTCTTCAGAACAGGCTATTAGGGTTTTAGATAAACATGAAGCAAATGATGATAAACTGGATCTGATTGACTCTGCTGAGTTTGTTCAATCCAACCCTGAGCTTCATGTTCAAAAAAAAGAAAAAAAATGGTTACCTAATAAAAATGATTGTCTATCTGTGAGAGAGGGTCTAGGTTAGAGAAACCAGTGAAAGAAGCCAGACTTCTCTGAATATATCACACAGTTTTGACCATGGACATGTATAAATATATTATATATTTGAAAGATAAAGTAAATCAAAAAGAAGAGAGCAACCATTTATTTAAAACAAACTAAACTAATAAACTTAGTTATCAAGTTGGTGACATCATTCACAAAGAATAGGACTATTCTAATTGACTATAGGACATGATATGTTAATTGTATACTTGCACATGTACACACAGGAACATGTTCTAAGAGCAGAAGTATAAATTTATCTTAAGTTATTAATAAGAACAAATATTCTAGTACAAGAGTAAAACATATAAATATAAAATCAAGCAAGTTAGCTAAAATTGTTCATATGGATTTTAGTTAAGTAAAATTCTATGCTATAGAAGTATCTATGTAAATTTGTGTTTTGTTTAAAAATCAATTTACTAGCCAGCCCTGTTTTTAAAAATGTCCAGAACCAATGATGACCCAATAGCAATGAGCATCCATATGCCCAGATTTTGTATCCCATAACCTATTCTCCACTAAAATGAACTAGGGCTTCTTAGAGTAATGCCTAATTCCAGATGTAAAGCAAGAAATATACATGATGAGCTTAGAATGTTTTGTGACAGAAAATAAAAAAATGCTCAAAGACTGATAGGTTGAGTCTAAAGGACAAAGAAGGCAACATAAAGGTCTTCTATAATCCAAACATAAAAAAAATTGTAGCATTTAGGTCATGGAAGCAACCCAAGTGCCCATCAATTAATCAGTGGATTATTAAAATTTGGTATATGCTTACAATGGAATATTACTCAATTTTAAGAAACGACAGTGAGCTAGCACCGCTTATATTATCCTGGATTCAGCTCAAGCCCATTATTCGAAGTGAGGTGACACAAGACCGGAAGAATGGGCTCCACATGTATTCGCCATCAAATTGGTACTGACTGATTAACACTACGGTGCTCAAATGGTGGTGGTGTCCACCAGAGTTTCGGGAATGGGGGTGTAGACCCACAGTTGAGGGATATGGAGAGCATTGTGATGGGGAGGGTGATGCTTGAAATGTAGTTGGGGATGGGAATTAGGGGACTTAATAGGGGGAAGGAAATCTTCTAAAACTGATTTGTGTGAATAGCTGCACAACGTGGTAAATTTACTAAAAATCATTTAATTGTTCACTTAAAATGGAGTAATGGCATGGAATGTAAATTATACTTCAATAAATTTGTCAAAAAAAATCATAGCATCAAAAAGAATAATTTCTTTAGGTACATTGCCCCATAAGTTCTTTCTTATGAAAGAAAGAGAGAATATCTAGGACACCAATTCCTTGCACGGAAAATTGAAAATGTCAATAAAAGGGAAATAATTAAGCATTTATTTGAACTCTGCTATATATACTATAATTCACAATAAATAAATAATTTGATGAAAAGAATTTCTCCACTGCAGAAGAAATGTAGCTAATAAATATGCAAGAAATGACAAAATTCAAAAATCACCATTTTGCAACACCTAATGAATTAATTCAACTGGGGAGTGACACTGTTATCAAAACTGCAAGGGGTTTTGGCCTAGGTCTGGTTGCTCAGGGCACCGAATAACCAGTTGCTGAAACAAGGAGGATTGCCAAGGAAGACAGGAAATTTTAATACAAAAGTCGTCTGTTGGAGAACTGGAGAAGCAGCCTCAAATCCTTTTCCCTGGTTAAAGGAGAGTAGGGGGCTTTTTTAATGAGGTGCTACGTGCATTGGGCAAGTTGTCTTGAAATTAACAAGAGTTTACATGTTAGGAGCAGGTTGGTGAGGAATGATGAGTGTTGGCATCAGGAAGTCTGTTCAGGGGCCTTTGGGATCTCAACTCCTTAGTCTTGCAGAAATTCCGCCATTTCTGGAAAACAACTTGAAAATGTCAAATAGTCAAAAGTTACAGGTTTCTGGTCATCAAGCCCTACTGCCTGAGAATCTAAAACATGAAAGGGAGAGGAATATATATATATACATATTTCACTGATACGTATATATATATATATATCATTGAAATTTGTTCATAGAGCCCGTGTCAATTCTCAGCGGGGTAAAAGATTGATGAGAAATCTGGCAAGGAAGAGATCAGGATTTTAGCATCTGAGAATTGTCAATTTCAGTATTTCTAAAAATGGGACAATGAGACTGTTTGAAACACACAACAATTGCTTGTGATGAATTTTTTGTTTGTTTGTTTTTTGGAAACAAATGTTGGACCTGAATTTAATCAAGTCTCTAGCCTCTAGGATTTTTTTTTTTTAATACGGGAAATATGCAAGTAGAGAGCAAAGGAAGAAAAAGACCTATGAGAAATTGGCACAGCGATGGGACAACTTCCTATTTTCTGCAACAAGACATTGACATCAAAATAAATGAAAAGAAGGGAGTGAGGATGGGGCTGCTCTAGATTTTAAAAGTTTTAAGTATCATGACAAGTAAATATGATGTGTGGACTCTTTGGATCCTGATTTGAACATAACAATTTTTCAGATATTTTTGAGACATCTCATATCAAAGAATTATTGTTAATTTGTCAGGTGTGATCAAGGAAGTGTTATCTGAGGGAGCAGTTATCTTCTTAAAATGCATACAAAAATATATAGGGGTGAAAAGACATGACATTTGAGATTAGCTTCAAAATCCTATAGCAAAGGAAGAGACACGAAGAAAGAGAGGAGACAAGTGTGGCAGAATTTTCATAAATGCTAAATATGATTGATGAGTACATGACATTCATTATATTGCTCTCTGTGCTTTTGTGTTTATTTGAGAACATAATTCCAAAAATACTTTTTTAAAAAAATAAAAGATTGTCTTGGAGAGCCTGGTAGCTCAGAAAAAGCGTTAGGTTTGAAATCAGACAGACCTGAATTCAAATCCAGCTCCACCACTTCCTCTTTGGCTTGGAGAAAGTTGTGTATGTCTATTAGACAATTCCTACTGGCCTCTGTTGCCTCATCTATAAAATAGGAAATAGATTTTCTAGGCTGATACCCGAATAATGGGAGAAAGAGTCTCCTCTTAACAATGTTTCCTGAAAACTACTCAGAAAGTTTCTCACAGTTCCTAAGATATCTAAATTACCTTCAATCTCAAAGGAGTTGCTAGTTTTCCCTAATCTATGAAGGTTTTATAGAACATACCACCCCTATGCAGTGCTAGTCTAATTACCATTAACAGGAAACTCTCCTACTGAGGATTTCATAGAAATAGTGCTGTTATTAAGGAAGCTAGCAAGATTATTGTGATATATTAACAAAAATGTGGTGTGTAATTACTTCACCGTATCAACACCAGCTAAAGTGAATTGCAGGCCCTTCAGGCGTGTGTGCCTACTGATAGGAAGGGACTGAAGAAGGTCCAGAAAGGATTAAAATTAAGAAAATTTGTGTATTATGAGAAAGTTTTAGAAAAATTGGGGTAAGGCATTGCTTATAGAGAAATGTAATGATCCTCTTCAAAATTATGTATGGTAATTTTAAGCAGCATGGGCTATACTGTGGGACAAAGGGTTAGAGGAAATACAAATAGAAAAATGATTCATGTTTCCCAATTACAACTCTGTGTAGAATGTATAGGGTTATTTCACAAAAAGATTCTCTTAGGATATTATAGAAAAATGTTTATTTGCAAGGATGAGTGAACAGAAAGATATAAATATTTCAGCTCTGCATGAGCCATTTCAAAAGAAATTTTTGAGAGTCTGTTAGCAAACAACATGGGCAGAGTTCAGGCTACAAGAGACAATTTTATGGGATCTTCTTAAAAAACAAAGGGAAGAACGAATAACACAAGGGTCTCTTTAGTGAAAATTGCTCTTTAGGAAATCAGAAATGGCATACACATATGTGTGTGTTATATTCTGTATGTTGGGGTTTATGGTTGGGTGGGATTGCAAAGGTTCAAAAATAAAACATAATCCAGTTTCTTAAGGAGCAGCAATTTGTTAAAAGGTACAGAAAAAGAAAACAAATATTTAAAATATAATGGGATAAGGATTTGGCCTAAAGAGTTATGGAAAGGAGAACTAAGGAAGTGCCTCTGATTGATCAGGTGTGTCCACGGCAGAAATCACATTTGAGCTGAGCCTCAATGGAAGAGAGTGATTTCATCATGGGAAGAAGAGAATTTTATACAGAGGAAGAAGCATTCAAAAAGGCATAGAAGCTTGTGTTCTAGGGAAGGTGAGTAGTTTTTTGTACTTAAGTACTCGACCACCACTACCAAGATCATAGTTCACCCATCCTGAAGGTTTCCCATGACCCTTTGTAATTGGTCCCCACCACCTCTAGGGTAGGCCCCAGGCAATCACTGATCTGCTTTCTGTCATTTATAGAATTTCACATAAATGGAATCATACTGAAGGTAGTTTTAGTGTGATTGTCTGCTTTCTCTTAGCATAATGTTTTTAAGATTCATTGTGTTATTTCATGTCCAATTTATTTTGTTTCTGTTTATTTCTGTGTACTATTCCAGGGTATATCACAATTTGTTGCTCTCTTTATCCATTGCTAGTCATTTGGGTTTGGGGGTACTGTAAATAATGCTGACATATGAACATTCACATACACAGTTTTTGTGGAGGTATGTGTTTAATTTTCTTGGGTGAATACCTAAGATAGAATTAAGAAAAGGTATTTGGACTATTTTCCAAATGGCTGTACCATTTTGCATTCTCCCCCAAGTAATTCTTGAGAGTTCCAGTGGCTCCAAATCCGCCCTCACACCTGGCGCTGTCAGGCTTTTCAACGTTAGTAATTCTAGTGGGTGTATAATGATATCATTGTGGCTTTCAATTGCATTTCTCTGATAACTAGTGATGTTGAGGATCATTTGATATGCTTATGGACCATTTGTATGTCTTTTTTTCAGAAGTGTCTGTTCAAACATTCTGTCCATTTTCATTGGCTCTTTTTCCTGTAAGGGTCCCACTCTATTCTATTCAGGGTCATAGTTTGGCAGCTTCACTTTTCTGGTTCTCCAGGGAAGAAAGTCTGGGCTATTCCATACGTGCCCTTGCTGCTGTATTCATGCCCCACCAACTAGCCTCAGTCTCAGACTCAAAGCTGGGGAAACAGGAATTTACTTACACATCTCCCCTCTTCCAAATGTGATTTTCCTACCAGAGCCTGTCTGCTTCTAATCATTTCCCAATACCTTTAGATGTTGCTTTTATTTATTATGTCCAGGTTTTCTGTGGCAGGGCATTATTCAAAAGGTTTTTAGACTATCATACATGAAAGTTTGGTATATTTTCATTTTCATTATCATTTCATTACCATTCAGTCTAAAATATTTTCTAAACTGCTTTCTTTAACTTCCCTATATTTGCGATTTTCCTAGATATCTTATTGCAACTGCTTTCTAATTTAATTCCACTGTGGTTAAAAAAAAATGGACTCTGTATAATTTCAACCCTTTTACATGTACTAAGGTTTACTTTATGGTTATCAGGGTGAATGACCATGTGAATGTGAAAACCATGTGTACAGTACTCTGAAGCTGTTGTGTAGGGTATTGTAAACATCAATCGGGTTAAGCTATCATCCAGACCCTCTATAACTTTGTTTATATTTTGTCTACTTATTTTTTATCCTTCTCCAGTGCCTTGGGAGAGTGTTTTGTATTTTGTCCAGAGTTTATAGTTGTTGTCTGTGAGAGGGCTGATTTGGTAAGCGCTTTCTCAGTCATATGAAAAAGGATCTTGCCTAATTTATTTGTAAATTCTCTTTAGGGTATATTTATACTTCTTGAAATGTCTATTTTTAGTCTAGTCAAAGATTTTATTCTTAGTTTCTTCTAAGATTCCCCAAGCTATGCTTCATGAAAAAATATTCTTAGAGCTGTTAATAATTGTTTTGTTAGTGGAACAGAGGTATAGAATGTTTCGGGAACACAACTTTTGGGAAACACTATACTCCCTGGTCCCTGCTTAGAAATTTACAAGATTCACTAGCAAGTAAGTTCTGAGAAATCTTGAAGTAGAGAAATATGCTAAACTTTGTTTAAATCATCAATCTCCTACTCACTTGAATATAGGACCTTTCCTTCACATTAACACTTCACATGTAACAAAGGTTAGAGGGCCCCTGTCTATTTCATCCCATTCAGTCCCATGTGCCACCCTTTTCATGACAGCCTATTTTCATATGGCATTTTTTTCTTACATTCTTTCCCATAAATTTTTTCTCTCTGAACTTAATGGAAAGTATGTTAAGTCTATGCAAACCCTTACTCACTGTTAGTTAGATGCACCTTTGACATGCACCTTTGACATGAAACTGAAGTATTAGAACTATTCAAACTATTTCAAACAATTGTATCTCTCATTTGGGTGGGGGTTAGAAGCAGCTTGCTTTTCCAACATTGTGAAGCCCCAAATTTTTGGTGTCTTTCTCTTCCTTTTTCATTTCTCTTGCAAACTTGCCTGTGTTTTCTGTTTTTTGTTTTTTGTTTTTTATTTATTTATTTATTTTTTTACGGCTCATCTCTTTCTTTCTATACTTTGCCAAACAGAGCTAATAGCAACTAAAACCTACAATTAACATTCTGTTTTCCAATCTTTTCCCCTTAAGCACAAATCTCCTAGGTAATATGAAGATCTGCCTCTCAAATATTTTGGAATGATTCACCATCTCTACAGATGCTATATCATTTTCTTCACCACCCACCATGTAGCAATAAGCCAATGCTAGACACCTTAGAGTTTTGTGGAGCCCCATGTTCAGTATTAACTTCAGTGTTGTTTTACGGATTTTTTTAAATATTCTTTAAATCATACCCATCTGTAAATCCATACACAGTTTTTTCATACAACCTCAGGATTATTATCAATTTTGTTCTATAAGATTTCTGTTCATCTGGAAAAGTATTTTATATCCATACCTTAATGTCTATAGACCATATTACTAAAATTTCCAATTACTTCTAACAGGTTTTTACATTGCTTTTAGATTTTCTAGGTAATAATTTGATTTGAACAAAAAAGTATTTGTATTTTCTCTCTTATTGTATTGATATATATCTCTAAGCCAATGTTAAAGAATACTGGTGATAATATCAGCCATACTTTATTCTTGAGTTTAGTGCCTCCAAGGTTTGTCTTAAAAGTGATGCTGGCTGTTAGATTTATACAAGTAGTATTTATAAAAAAGGATGTAATCTTCTGGATATATTGAGGATGGATTTTGAATATTGTCAAAGGTCCATTTACATCTATTGAGATTAATTATCTAATTAATTCATTCATTAAGCACCATTGCAGCTTATTATGTCCCAGCACCGCAGTGGTGAATAAGGGAGGTATAGTCCCTGCCTCGGTTGATTTTCCAGTTCAGAGGTGAAAATTATATTTACCGCTATGATTTATTTATGTTATGTTCTAATTTTATATCATTCTTATATCACTGCCAGAAACAGTACTTTTCATTCCTTCCCTTTTCAACACTCACCCTGTGCTCCCATAATTAAAAACTCAAGGGTTTGATCAACCAGGAAACCTGGCAGCAGACTTGCTAATTTGTGCTATTCAAGGCACAGAAACCACCATCCAACTCACTCCCTAACTCTTCAATGACCTCCTCATTGACACAAAGATTTACTTTTATTATCCCAATTTTTGTCAACTGACCCAATAATGCCCTTGATAGTATATTCTTTTCTTCCAGTACAGCATCCAGTATAGGGTCAGGCACTGTGCTTAATTCCATGCCTTTTTTATCTGAAATATTTCCATAGCTTGTCTTTTTTATGACATTGACACTTTTGAAGACTATTCTTCTCTCCCCATTTTCTTTTAATGAAACAGTCCTCCTTCTGAGTGTTTCTGAGGTTTCCTCGTGATTAGCTTCCAATTATGCATTTCTGGTCAGAATGTTGCGTGGGTGGTGGTGAGCCCTCCCAGGGGACCACGTCTGCAGATGCAGGTGGCGGTTCTACCGAAGGCTGCCACTGTAGCCCGCGGGAGTAGCGTTGTCTTCATCGATTCATTACTTAGCGCCCTGTCTAATACCCAACACACATTTTAGGGTTTGTTGTTGCTATGGCTGTTACAGCAACAACCCACGTCTAGGTACAAATTTATGTGTCAGTTTATGCCAGATTATACTGTGGGAATAAATACCCTTCACGTAGTCTCTGTGGCTTACAACAGCAAAGGTTGATTTCTCCTTCATGTTAAACGTCCAGCTGTGTGAAAGCTCTGGCTTTGTCCCATCGCATCTTCATTCTGGAACTGAAGGTGAAGGAACAACCCCTGTGTGGGACATTCCGCCCTGTAGCAGAGGGAAGAGGGTGATGGTGGAGCCACCTGGCTCTTAATGGCTCCTTGGAAGAAGCATAGATTGCTCCCTCAGCCACTTGATTGGCTGAAGTGAGTAATAGATCAAATATGATATGACATCAGTGGAGAAGGGGATAAGTGTAATCTCTCATGAGAGGAGCAGAGAACCAATGAGGACAACAGCA
Source organism: Lepilemur ruficaudatus (assembly GCA_963574885.1). Lineage (NCBI taxonomy): Eukaryota > Metazoa > Chordata > Mammalia > Primates > Lepilemuridae > Lepilemur > Lepilemur ruficaudatus. The sequence goes on along the minus strand of CAUYRT010034246.1, from coordinate 14,084 downwards.
CAATCTACCACAGTAACAGACTTAATGAGGATAGGATATGGGGGAGGAAGAAAGCCATATGTGGCGGTCGAGGTCTGCTGAGAGATGGAGTCAGTCTTAGGCATGTAGACCCTATGATGATGTTCAGTTATTTGTGGACTTCATGCCCCAGGGGAAGGTCTGGTTCAGATTTGATAATTCTTTAAATTGAAGATGTCTGGTTCCCTAAAATAGAAAATCTACTCAAACAGGAAGAGAAGAAAATTGAACTCCTTCCAATGGCCCATATTACGCTGCCTCATCTGTCTTCTACCCTACCCTCCATTTAGCACGTTTTGCGCCATTGACACATCATTCTTCCAGGTCTGCAAACAGATCGGGCCCCTTCCTCACTCTGTGCCTGCTTTGTCCTTCTCTCCTCCCAGAGCTCTTTCTGCTTGCTCTTTTCAAGGGCTCCCACCTTCTAAACCTCAGGTCTCTGCATAACAATTATTTCCTCTGGAGGCCTTTCCTGATAACTCCTTCTAAAGGGGTCCCCCCCAACTGTTTTTCCCTATCACAGCCCTCTGTTTATATTCATCTTGGTCCTTCCCATAATCTGTAATTAGTTTAATTATGTATTGCTGTATTTTATCTTGTTCCCTCCCAACACTAAAATGCAGCCTCCTTAAAGGGAGGGACCGTCTCTCTTTGGGTCACCGTTTATTTCCAAATCCTTGGCACAATGCCTGGCAAACTGTAATTAATATTTTTGTATTAATATTTTTCAGTGGGTTTATTATAACAATAATATGGTAAATTTTTTAGGTGGCACTTTGGCAGTAAAAAGATGCCTTAAAATATTTTATCATGACTTTGTTCTATAAACATTACTCAGGTGTCTCTTAGTTTAATAAATATGAAACAAATGAGCAGTCTGACTCTGAGTTTGCTGTAACCAGAACATGTATTCATTGAGCATGTATTCATTGAGTTTGTCTCTCTTAATATTTTATTTTTAGATAAGGAAGAATGTGAGTCAATGTGCTCGTGGGATAAGCAGAGCCCTTGGAATAAAAGGATCAATAGAACTACCCCTTTCCTTTTGAGACTCAAATGGTATTAGCACCTCTTTATTGGGCTGAGATGGTCTTAGTCAAGCCTCCCAAACAGAGAAAAAGGGGCTGTGGACTTGTTGCCCTGCCCTTGGTATTAATGGGAGAGGTCTGCATACAACAGAGAGTGTGCATTAGGCCATACAAGCTTCTGACCTGGCTGCCCCACCAGGGCTATATGAATGTAAAGTGGAAAGTTTTATTTCATTTGCTCTTTAGTGAACCATTCGGTTCATCTGTGCAGGAATCTAGGCTTAGGTATGTTAGGATGTTACAGTGGCAGCAGCCAGGAGAATATCTACAGCACGGGCTTCAACACTAGCTCTGCAGCACCACAGATGCAAAGACTGCTGTGTGAATGGAGATTTTCTCAAACCACACGGCTAGCTCTGGTCCACTTAACAGCTAACCATTGCTTTTCTCTACCTTCCACCACTTCTTTTCCCTTTTTGCTTCCTTTTTACTTCTCTTTGGCTGTGTGTGTGTGTGATCCAAGCCTGGGCAATCAGAGACTACTGTTCTCCTGGTCTCAGTGACTGGTATGAGACGGACGCAGGACCCAGAAGGACAATGAGAGTCCTCCCCAGGACATTTCTAATGCAGGAATCAGAAAAGATACTTCATTGTCTGGGGTCACAAGTCACCAGGGAAGTGTTGGATGGAGCTGGCTTTGCTTTTCATGGGCAGAAGAGAATGCGAAAAATGCACAAAATCCAAAGAGGAAAATCAAGAGACCTGTGTGACCTTACCTGAGCCCCAGATCTCCAGCTTCCTGCTCGGCCAAGGCCAAGGCCAAGGCCAACCTTAGAATTGCTTTTGTAGGAACCAATCAACACCCAGTTTAAAGTTAGTATGGGTTCAGTTTTATAATTTACAGCTCAAAAAGTCCTAACCCATATAGACCAAAATTGTATAAAAGAAAAAAATGGGGATTTTCCCCCAATGATACAAAATGGTTGTGAAGTAGATGGCATTTGGAGGAGATAATCTTTTTTGTCTAGTCACCAACAAGCAAGGACAATAAGCCAAATAAATTACAAATACAAACATAAAAAGAAAAAGAAAGGTGGGAGGGGGATGAGAGAGAGAGAGAGAGAACCTCTTGTGAGCCTAAAGAGATCCTGGGTTGCCAATGAGGCACTTAGGACAGAGTGAAGCGTGAGCTTAAAGAAACCATTTCTTCTCTATGACGAGCATACAGGCCCACTATTTATGAAGACGATACAATCCTTTAAACCTAACATGTAAAAATAAATAATTAATACTTGTTCTGGCATTTTAATAATAGAAAGACTGGATTATATATGTAAGTTTCTACCATCTCTCCCATACCTGAGTCTTAGATAAAACATAACCTGTACTACCACCGCAGAGCTAACATCATGGGCCACACTGGGCCAGCTCCCAGAATCCAGCATTACAAGCAGGAATAACCTGTTGTCAAGCACTTGCAAGACCAACCTTTTATATAGGAAGCAGACATAATATTCCTTATAATACTGTAAATTTCTTACACACACACACACACACACACACACACACACACATCCCTTCTATGTAAAGGTGCTCAAGAGGCAATTGTTGATGTGTTACTCATTTTTAAAATGTCATTAGCCATCTATTTTAAACCATTTGGGAACCCACTCAAAAGGCGTGTTTGAAGAGAGTTTACTGAAGGGATGATGTAGGCATCTGGCAGGGTTAGTGGAAACCAGGAAGGGTGGTGGGGCATCTGGAAGATGCAAGGGAGGGACCAGTTCCTGGAACCTGCAGAGCTGTGGCTGTAAGAGACACCTGCCCAACAGGAGCTGCGGCCTTCCTAAAGGAATTCAGCCAACCCACAGCCCAGCAGGGAGGAAAAGGGAATAAATACCCTGACCTCTTCCTCCTCCCACCCCCTGATCTTCTGCCAGTGTCTCTACATGGCTCAAGTCAACTCCACATCAGAGGGCGAGGGAGCCTGCCCCTCTGTGGTCCACAGGACATAGCCTCTGGGGCACAGGGCCTGTTAGAGGAGGGCGGAGAGCAGATTCAGAAACGCAAATGGAAAATGCTCAGCGCCCTTTTCCAAGTGCAAATTATTATCTTTTCTACTTCAATGATTCTACGTTTTTGAGAGAGTAGAGAACTTATTCGAAGAATATTTGAATTTTGACATTACAAATACTGACCTTGGTGTTTTCAGCACATGCATCACATAAATACACCCTTTTCATGTATTGTGTTTCACTCTTTTCCTTTTTTGAGTGCATTAGAAGGTCAGTTGCTTTTCTGTTCAGTCTTGCTTTTGTATTGAATTAAAATATATTTATACAGGATTGGTTTCTTTACATCAGAGAAAACTGTCTGGGGAGCAGGTATTATTTCTGGATATGACATCTCAAGAGTATATTTGACAGGCTGGATAAGGACCTTCCATTCCCAAGAGAGCCGGCACTTCTTTGCCGACTGCTCAAGCCCTAGAAGTATTAGTGAAGAGGGCTTGCTCTCTCTGCAACATCTTGGGAACCAAAGCTTTCCTACTCTCTGACAATAGTTCTCTGACACTTGCAGTTGGTCAATATTTTTTTCCACACACACAAAATCATTTTATACAAAGTATAACCACTCTGGCCAGGAGAATGGATTCATGTTATTCAGCAGAAAAACAGGAAGAGGCCAGTAAGAGCTCTGAAAGGAAAAGTTTAAAAAATTGGAGTCAAACTTCTTGATCAGAAAATGTGTATATTTTTACAGATATCACAAAAAAAGAGAGATAAATAACTTGCCACTATGCTTTGAGTCCTATCAATAATATGTGGAGTTCTTCTGGCAATTTCTGAGATAATATGCAAAAATATCCAAGGGTGAGGAAATCAAAAGTTCAGATCTTTTAGAGTAAATGAAGCATATTTTGGATAATTTTTAAAGGAAATATTTTCCTGCAGGCTGACAGTTAGCCAGTTGAGTGGCTGTGATAACACTAGAAATTGTTCCCGTTCTCAACCTGTCTGGTGACCATCTAAGGAATAAGCTGCCTAGATTGGTATTTAACTGCACAGAGTTCAGGTGTTCACACCTCTCTTCAGTTAGACAATTCACAATTCCTCTATTATCTCTCCCTGCACGGTTCTGTTGACAACTAGTTTTCAGCCCCGCCATGCAGTGGAAAAAGAATGTGCTGGAGACAGCCTGTCTGGACGCTGATAGTCACGACACACATGTTTCGGGGAGAATGTAGCACTGCATCTAACACAACTCCGGAGGACATAGGACTGCTTTTACGGTAGTAATCAAAAAAGTTAAATTCACCATCTTCTAGAGCTGGATTTAGACATTGTTAATGCAAAATCCTTGAACCGACAAGATAAATGGAACTGCAAAGAGGATGGTAAACATAGGGATGGTAGAGGCTGGATGGGATTGTCACCTCACCTCTGCCTCCCCAGCTATCCATACGCCCCATCAGGCCCAACAACAACCAAAAAAAAATTAAAAATTAATTTTAAAAAATTAAGGAAGCAAAGAAAAAGAAGAAATAAAGCTAGAATAAGAAATGACCAGAAGAGGAGGAAACGACAAGGTCATTTAAAGACAAAGTTGGAATGATCACAGTGCTGTATTTCACAACCCAGCTACAAGTGAAAATCACCTGGGATTAAAATTCTGAGGCCTGAGCCACACCAAATCGACTGAATAAGAACTTGTGGAAGTGGACACTGGTTTGAAATTGGTTTAACCTTCCTTCAGACGATTTTGATCTACAGCAGTCTTGATTACCACTGACGAGATAGTCACAGTAGGCTTAACTCTTTTAATGTAGGTATGTGTGTGTATGTGCATATGTGTGTATTTTTGTATTACATCTCTCCTAGATTTCAAATTATTGTAAAGCATTACTCTCATGTGATTTATGTTTTGCTTGGTTTTGATTTGTCAGGATTTTATGATATCAATAATATTGTATTTTCTATATTTTTGGGTTTCCATTTTTAAGAAATCACAGATTCCTTATTATCTTTACTAATAAACAACAGAGCAGAAAATGATTTATGTTGTAAGATATTGTCCAACATAAACATCATTTTACTAAAACTCAATGCCATATCTGCAGAGGAAATGAGTTCAGAACATCATCAAAAAGGAAAAATAGATGATTGACAGAGAGAATAAAGCAAAGTGCCTATTCATATGCTACTCTTTTTTACCTAAAAACTCTTATTATTTTCTTTTGATGCTCACACACCAATTATCACAGTTTTGACGACTTAAAAGCTGTTGATGCCATAGTATTTAGATAAAGTTATCTATTAATGTTAAAACTGGTAGTCAATACGAGAAATACGAGAAAAACCAATCAAGAAAAATGCTGCTTCCAGAACTCTGTTCCAATAAGTAACTTATGAGAAAACACTTGCTTGTAAATTTCCATGTGTCTTGCCTTCAAGGAATTTTCCTATTGAATACCAGGACTGCAGTACAAAATGTGGGCTTCTACGAAACGCTACTGCTTACTGTGCTGTAGGAAGAGCCCCACTTCCTTCTCTAATAATCAGTTTTCTCCTAACAAGAAAGGAATGGCTTTACTGCAAAGCTCTATGGGTGTTCTGTCCTCTGTGACGTTTGCATGGAGTCCCCAGCTCACTGCAGAACACTGTCAGCCTGCATTATGCAAGGGGATCACAGGTACCCTTGCAAATGGAAGATTCAATAGCACACACCAATGTTTTGATAACATATGATGGTGTAAAATTTAACAATGTATTAATATTTTTCTGACTCATGAACATAAACTCCTCCGAAACCCAGGGCTAACATATAAATAACATAGCAGAGTGTTTAATTGCCAAGCTAAAGGCTGCTCATACAATCCATTTATTATTTCAGGTATAAGCAATGTGAAGGATTTTTTTTTTTTCCTTTTCCTTTTCTTTTCTTTTGTAAATTCATGAATTTTTTTCCCCCTAGAGGTGATACCTAAAGAAGGAAGAGCAGCCAGTGGCATGGAGGTCTCTCAGAGTCTGCCCACACGTGGAAAGCCATTAGGTCGCCCCTTCATTTAGTCAAACTCCACAGAACAAGTGTCAAACCAAGGGGCGAGTGTCAAAACCTTAACTGACTGTGGAACTTCAGAACATACTTAGTCACTGAAGGACTTTGACACTGTTTTTGTCCAACTCTACCTGAAAACTCTGCATTTAAAATTATTTGTTTAATGATTACAGAGAAGATGCTGCTTTCATTAGAAGATAGGATATTTGTTTAAGAGAGTATGTCTTATTTTAAATTCCAAATCCAATGTCTATCTTCACAGGGTTCCTTTTATATTTTTATGGGGGATTATGCAAAAAGAATAAGTGATAAATCGCTTGAAACTGGCGTAAGAAGCATGATAGAAAGGCAGCTGTAGACTGTAGTTAAGCATGCTTGCAAATTTAGAGGAGGAGATTTATTGTACTAGACAAATTTGACTTTGGGTATGAACATTTAAAAAAAAGCAGAATCTAAAATTAAATCAATATCCTTTCATGATTCAAAGGTCATCATATCATGCATAAATTCACATATATATTCTGTTACTTTTCCCTAAAAAAAGAAAAGATTATATACTAGTAAACTTAAAAAAAATCTAATGGGAAATATACCAAAATATTACCTCAGTTTGTAAAAAGAGAAGTGACTTTTATTTTCTTCTTTGTTTTCTTAATATTCAACCATGACTGTATTATTTTTATGTTAAAAATACTAAATAAATCATAAAGTATTTGTTCTATATCATAGAATTTGCCCATATTTTACATGGTTACTCCTTAACACAACTATGAAAGGAGAATTCCTTCTGATGAGAAAGTTGATAACAGAAAGACATTTAATTTCATTGACACTTTGCAAATTTATATTTTCACCCAATTGCCAAAAACAAAAGTTGGAAAGTTTAGTAAATTCATACTTCCTGTTTTATCTAGGCCAGAGAATGATGCCGTGAAGTTGTTCATAGACTGAAGTTGAAATTGTTATAAAGAAATTATATCATAAAAATAGTTTATACCATAATCCGATTTGATATAATCCAAATTGAAGAATGGGTTAAAAGTTGTCTGCACTTAGTGGTAATTCTAGTAAGTTTAACTTATCTTCATGTATTTTTTGTAAGAAGAGAAATGTAGGGATATTGCATAATGATACTCGTTTTGTTTTCCTCAAACACTTGAAAGCTGGGATACCCTGTTATATTCATGAAAAGTTTCCAGACACTACATAGGCTTAGAATGTGCCTCATATTGTAGATAAGAAAACTGATTCTTAAATGGGCTAAATATCATATTCAAAGTGGCTTATAGAAAGAATTGGGACTTTTGTATCTCAGTTTAGCACATTTACCATGTTGTCTCTCCTGATCGTTTCTCAGTATTGCCCTTTTTAATGTGAATTAAAGTAAAATTTTGACAACAAAATATTATTAAAACGTTCAAGTATACAAAAACATGGAAAGAACTCTAAAGTAAATGCCCACATACCAACCACCTAAATTCTGACATTAACTTTTAACTGTATCTCATAATAGTGTTTGTCTGGAAGTCTACTTTATCTGATGTTAACGTAGCCATAGCCACTTCAGCATTCTTCTGGTTATCATTTGAATGGTGTAATGTTTTTATCCAATTAATTTCCACCTCCTTGTGTTTTTATACTTAAAGCACACTTCTCTTTACATGGAATATAGTTGTGCCCTGCTTCTTCAATCTACAGTGATAATTTTTATCTTTTAATTGGAAAACATAGGTCATTTATATTTAATGTAATTATTCAAATAGTTGCACGTGTGTCTACCATTTTACTTTTCTCTGTATCCCATCTGTTTTTTGTTCCTTTCTCCTTGATTGCCTTATTTCAGTTAAGAAAATTTTTTTTAAATTTCATTTAATTTATTTATTGACTCTTTAGCTTCTAGCTTTACATCATCTAGCGTACATCTAGCTTTACATCTCTTTACATCATTTTTGGGAAGTTTTTCTAGGGAATTCAATATACAGCTTTAAATGCCTACAGTCTACTTACAGTTAACATTTTATCATTTCATAAAAAACGGAGAAAACATGCAACTACATGGGTTCTTTTACCCTCGCATTCTTTTGCCTATTTCTGTCATATGTATAGTCATAGATCATATATATGTTTAATCTTCATACATATTTTATAATACAGCGTTAAGTTTTTTGCTGCCAATGGTCATACATAACCTAAGTAAGTTTAGAGGAAAATGGTCTTTTATATGTATCCAGATATTTACACTTCAATACTAAAAATCTCAGATTCTATCTATTATTATCCTCAGCCTGGAAAACTTCCTTTAGTATTTCTTTTAGAGTTTGTCCGCTGACAAAAAAATTATTTAGTTTTCTTATATATGTAAGTGAATTTATTTCTTGAAGAATATTTTTAATGTTTATAGAATTCCAGGTCGATGGTTCCCCCCCCGCACAATAGCACTTTAAAGCTATCTTTCCACACTCTTCTGCCTTTCATTGTTTCTGATTAGTCACTATTCCTGTGATTATTTTCTTACAAGTAATGTGTTTTATTGTGGCTGCTTTCAATATTTTATTTTTACTTTTATATTTATCTATCTTGGGCTTTGCTGACCTTCTTCAATCTATAAAGTTATGTCTTCCAGCAAATTTAGATAATGTTTGGAAATTCTTTACATTCAAATATTTTTTCTGCCCTGTCTTCTCTATTTTTTTTCTTTCTAAGACTCCAGTTACACCTATGTTAGACTTTTTGATATTATTTCCTGGGTCCTAAAGGCACCAACCACATTTTTTTTCCTTCCTGATTTTCAGATTGGCAAATTCCATTAATCTCTCTTCTCATTGAGTGGTTGTTCTTGCTGTCATCTTCAATCTTGTATTAATCACATTCAGCAAAATTTTAAAATTTCAGGTACCGTGTTTTACAGCTTTAGGATTCCCATTTGATCTTTTGTCATACTTTTCATTCTGTCCTGAGATTTCCTGTTTATTATGTTGGTTACAAGTATGTTTTCAATCACTACAATAGATCAGTGGAGATCAACCTTGAGAATTAAAAATTCTCTGATAAATTCAATATCTGTTTCATCTCAAGGTTGATCTCCACTGATCGCTTTTTCTCTTGTGTATGGATCATGTGTTCCTGTTTCTTTGTTCGTTGAGTAATTTGGAGATTATATCCAGAAAACTTTGAATATTAAGTTGTGGAGATTCTTTATTCTGCTATACTCTTCCAGAGAGTGTCAACTATTTTGCTCAGCAGGCACTTGACTTGGCTGAACTGAAACTTTCAACTCTGTGGTAGGTGAAAGCTGAAATATTCTGTTAACTTTGGCTGCACTACTTGGAGTCTGCTTCATGCATGGATAGCCCAAGGCCGAGCCAGAAGTTTGGGGAAAGTTTACATACAGAATCTGTGGCTCCATGTCTGTGATTTTCTCTTTCCAGTATTCCCCCTGCACCTCACTTTCCAGCTATTATGTTGTTATAAATTTTGCCCTTGGGTTCATCAAGCCAATAAGACCGAATGTGTCTATCCCAGTTTAGGCCAACCACATGTTGAAGATTGGGGTTTGCCCCAAGGCAAAATGTGGTAACACTAGGGAAATCTCACTCAGTGGGGTTTCATTCTTCCAAGTGTAGATTCCCCTTCAATTTCTGCATAGTTTTGATTGTTCTCCAGTTTATAGTTGTTTTCTAAGGAAGTATCTGTTTGATAATAACTTGATATGGCACAAAATAAAACCATATTAAAATTAACTTTGTCTTCTCTTTGTGTAGTTTAATTCTTGTGTTAGTTGGGGCATATTGCTTTGTGTTTATGAGTAGAGATAGACTACTTGGGTTCAAATATTAGCACTTTCACTAACTGTGTGATCATTTTGTTTCTCATTCACAAAATGAAAATAGTTCTAATCTCATAGTGTGGTTTTTAAGCACTTTAAGGATATAAAAAAAAAACACAAGTCAGTTTGTCCTACTATTCCCTTCCAACACAGAGCACTTCTGTGACCAGATGTGTGGGGTCCCCCAGCCTCATACACTCACACCAAGCAATTCTCCTGCAAAAGAGTCTCCAGCAGACACCAACTGGGTGTCCTCTAATTCAATACAATTCTGACACTGTCGACTGGAGAGTAGCATCAGACTCCACACCAGGTTAAGGGCTCAGTCCCACAAGACTGTCCCTCACTTCAAATGCCAGTCGCAAGCACAGGTTGTGCCCATGCTTCTGACTGACCAGCTCCTCAGGTTCAATAAACATGCTAGCATGGCTCACAGAACTCAGGGAAACATTTTATTTGTGTTTACCCATTAATTATATAAAGGATATTACAAAGATACAAACGAACAGCCAGATGGAAGAGGCTCATAAGACAAGCTGTGTGGGAGGGGCACCAAGCTTCCCTCCCCTCCCTTGGTGTGCCACCCTCCAGGAACCTGAAAGTCCAACCCTCTAATCCGGACTTGGTCTTTCCAGTGACAGGCCCTCATCCTGAAGCTACCTAGGGGCTGTCAGCTACAAGTCAATCATCAGCATACAAAAGCTCACTCCAGAGAGTCTGAGGGCTTTAGGGCTTTTCTCTGGAAACAGGGACCAAGATCAAATATATATTTGGCAATTTCACAGCACTGAATAATATACTATTTGCAAAGCGGTTAGGATAGTGGCTGGTATATAATAGACACTCAAATGTTAGCTATTAGCTGTAATAACTAACATTTTTTTAAATTACAGATTAAATAATCTCTACCTATGAAACTCAGGCCACTAAAATTCACAAAGATCTATCATTGGGTATCTTTAAAATCAAATCTTTTTTTCTTTCTTTTTTTTTTTTTTTTGAGACAGAGTCTCACTCTGTTGCCCAGGTAGAGTGCCGTGGTGTCAGCCTAGCTCACAGCAACCTCAAACTCCTGGGCTCAAGCGATTCTACTGCCTCAGCCTCCCGAGTAGCTCGGACTACAGGCATCTGCCACCATGCCCGGCTAATATTTTCTGTATATTTTTAGCTGGCCAATTAATTTCTTTCTATTTTTAGTAGAGAGGGGGGTCTCGCTCTTGCTCAGGCTGGTTTTGAACTCCTGACCTTGAGTGATCCTCCCGCCTCGGCCTCCCAGGGAGCTAGGAATATATGCATGAGCCACCGCACCAGTCCTTAAAATCAAATCTTGTACCATTTCCAAGCTACAATATTCCTCGGGAAGATTAAAAAATAAAAACAGGTAAATATACAAATGTGCTCAGGGCCACTTGCCTTTGAGAAATGACTAAAATTTGACTATTAATAGAAATCGATTACTAATATTTTATGAAGTTCTCCACCTCTAGCCAATTATTTTATGTGGCTGACTAAGCTGTACTTTTGCTCTCTAGTTAAACAGACAGGAAATATGGACATGGACCAGATCCTTATTTATTTAGGAAAAGGAGCCATACACACTTTGATCACAAGAGCCAGCTAATTTTCTTGCATCTGGTCACATGACTTTCTGCCATTCTGTTTTTACTTCCAAAAGTCAATGTTATAGCTGCTGAGGAGCTATTAGAAATTACATAAAAATGATTTTATAGTTTTGAAGATTGCTTTTTCAGCTAAAAAATAAATTAGAAACCAATCAACTAATGAATCCCCTCATTCTCTTTATTTGGACCACCTCTAACCATCCATTTGCAGGGGGCCTGTATTTGCAGACATGCTAATAGAAAACACTGACTGTAGAGGAGAAAGTAAGTCTGTCTCCTTTTTTCATCTTCTGCAGCTGCCTCTAGCTGCAGATCTGGAGCTTTTAAAATTTAGGGGTATTATGGAAATTATAGAACTTGTGAAGGGATGCCTCAGGAAAAAAAAAGTTATAAACTTCACAAGACTCATGAATCATAGGCAAAATTTATTCAGAGTAGAAGCTTCTATGATTTTCAGACATCACATCAACAGTGGTTCCTTTGCAGAACCTTTCTAGCCTGAAATCTATACCATTGCTGAAACCATATTATGTCACCATAATTTTCCTGCATCGTATTCATCTAATTTGTATTTTGTCCCTCAGGCAAGGATCACATAGGGTTTTTCAAATATTGATAAAGAATTTTTACATGTTGTCTTCTTATATAAATATAAATTAATAATAATAATAATGCTCAATTACAAAGCAGATATTTACAGTAGGCATTAAAAGCAATTTAACAGAAAACATCAAGATTTAGCATGAAGCAATGCTTAGCAAAATATTACAAAAGCTACTAGTGCCTCTAGCTATAATATTTTATTCAGTTCCATAAGTTTGAAAGCTTTTTTCCCGATAAGAACTGGAAAGTGCTATTGAATCGCTTTACCTCATTTCTACTGCTTTCCTTTTCTCTATATGAGGATTGATGAAGGAAACCTTCCCGCATTTGTAGTTGAATATTTATACCCAATATTTTTTATTTTTTTCAAATAATTGCAGCCAAACTTCCCTTGAACTAAATTAAAAAGCAAAATGCAAATTGTCTGTATATTGTGGCTGCAATTATGTAAAAATATGACTGCATATGAATAAAGGACTGGAAGGGAATATACAGAAATTACTTTAATTATATAAGTATGATGGAAATTACAGGAGTTTCACACACACAATTTAAATTTTATGTAATATTCTGTTATTGTTTTTACAATAATATTTTATTTTTAAGAAAGTTTCCCCACTGACAAATGCAGTTCTGTCAACTTGAAAATAAATTAGGCGATTTTTAAATTAAATCTACTGGGACAGGCTTACAATAATCATTATACATATATGATTGTATATGGTACATATGGTATAATGGCGTGTATACATATGCCATTATAAGAACCAAATTTTATTGAGGGCTTATTATATGCCAGGTTCTGAACTCATAAGCACAGACCTCATTTCCATAATTTCATTTTATCCTTAGAGTAACCACAAAAGATAAAAATACTTACTGTCTTTGAAAAAAAATTTTTTAGGGGAAAACCTCTGAGCTTACAGGGGAAAAGACATTTTCTTAAAATGGCATTGTCAGGAGTGGAGGAAACAGGCTCCAACTCGGCACCTGTCTGAGTGCAGAGCCACCCTCCTGACTGCTGGGCTGTGGCTTCCCGGAGTCAGTCACTCCACGTACTCCCACATCTGACTCGGCTTCTCCGGTAGATCATTTGCCCTCATTCCCACCCCACCCAAATATCTGCTAGCCCTTCCCACAAAAATAACACAGCAAGACCTTATACACAACATTTAAGATGACAAATGCTCTTTCCCTAAAATATTTCTTTTTCTGATTTCTCTACTTATTTCAATGCCATCATCACTGTCATCTATATTCAAAACACAGCTCTTCATCTCTGTGTTTTCCTTCTCTCTGTCACCCACATCTACAAAGTTACCAAGATTCATTGCTTTTTTGCTTCAAAGCTTCTGTCAACTTGCAAAAAGGAACACACACAAACACACGTGCACAGACATATATACATCAGCAAAAGCCACCTAGAAAAGGGTTTTTTAAGATAAAGAATTAAGAAAACATACATAAAAATTAAAACAGATGATATTTAATAAATATATTTCATATGAATAAATATACAAGAAATAGAGTTATCAACTAAAAGAAAAAAACTTTCAAATTGTATGAGAAAACAAAACCAAAGAGTGTATATCTATATATAAAGGCTATACCAAAATGAAATTACTTAGTAAGACTAAAAGTAAAAGTGTGCAAAAACTGCCAGACAAATAAAAATGAAAAGAAATTAGGAACCATGTATTCAAGGCAGAAATGCAAGGCAAAAGCATGAAATAAAACAAAAATCACACAGCACAATGAGAAAGTGTATGATCCTTAATGACAAAAAATTGTGTACCCTCTACAGCCAGTCCTCCATCTCGTTTGCATTTTTATAACTTAATGAGATTTTTTTAACTGCCTTGACTCCAGTTTTCTCTGTCCCCAGTATAATTTTACATAGTCAGAGTATTCAGTGTCCTGTAACACTAA
>CAUYRT010034244.1:0-29515 GCA_963574885.1 Lepilemur ruficaudatus | reverse complement strand
TACTGGGGAGTTGGGGGTGGGGGGTTAACCCACATCTGAGTGACATTGGGGGTCACTGTGGAGGGGTGGGATATGCTTGAAAAGTAGTTGGGGAGTGGCATTAGGGGTCTCAATAGGGGAAAGGAATTCCTCTAAAACTGATTCATGTGATTAACTGTACACCTTGGTAAATTCACTGAAAATCATTTAATTATACACTTAAAATGGAGTGTTGGTTGTACATAGATACAGTTGGAGCACTATGTATGTACTCTATAGACTACTTTGACAGAGTAGGTTTTTGAACGTAACAAGATAAGTCAACTTGAGTGGTAATATATTTTGGGAAATCAGCTCACTACAAATTGTGACTGTAAACATTGTACTGTAAATGTTTTGTAGTTTCCCCCCAATAAAATTTTCGGAAGAAAAAAAAACAGAATACATAATGAAGCAACATAAATATGTATCAGCCAAGACAACACAATTAATACTCTCATCACAAAAAAAAAAATATTAAATTGCTTGTAGAAATGTAGTAGATGAATCACACAGGATTGAGACTGCTCAGGATTTGACAAAACCAGGCACCCAGAGCCCCATCATCTTTTTGCCTAGAAGTTTTACAAAATGTACTTTTTAAAATCTCACTTTTCTAAACTACTCAATGAGAAAGTACATGTATAACTATTGGGAAAATGGTGACATATATGATTGATGTGCTTTTCCAGTTGAAAAATAGAAAATTGTTAAAAACACAGTAAAAGTTCTCAAATTGGTCAATGAAGCAATCTTAAAATGTTTAATCTCTGAATTTTCCTGTACACAAATCCACACACCAAAAAATAAATTTTATATGGTTAAATGTAAACCACACAAAAAATAAGATAATAAATACATGAAAACATTCTGATAATTTTGGTGGAATAGTTTTATCAAATACTTTCTATTTCTTTTTTCACTATTATTCAAGGTATTATGGGGGTACAAACATTTTGGTTACCTGAAATGCATTTGCCTCGCTCAAGCCAGGGCCACAAGTGTGTCCTTCCCCCATACAGTGTGCCTGGTCTCCATTAGCTGTGAATTTACTCACCCCACCTGCTCTATCCCCCTGCCCCCAACTCCCCTACCTGACCGGCACCCAGTGAGTGTTACCACCATGTGAGCACCTTAGTGTTGATCAGTTAGTACCGGTTTGATGGGGAGCGCATGTGGTGCTTTCTATTTCTTAACAGCGACAATAATGCATGTGAAGATTTTGACATGGCCGAAAGGGTGAATGACCCAAAGGGCAGATTTCACACACAGGCTATGTAGGAGCAACAAGGCTGGTTTATTCTCCTGGGTGCGAGTGGGCTGAGTCCGAAAAGAGAGTAAGCACAGAAGGGGGTTTATCGAGGGTTTTTATACATGGGGATAGCTGATACCCCACCCCGCGACCTGCCCTGTTCAGTTCTTTGTTTCTGGGCTAAACTGGCAGGTGAAGAATTCCTTCCTGCTATGTGCAGTTTGCCTATGGCAGAGGACGGTGGGCAGAACAGCTGTCTGTGGTAAATTCTTCTTCAAACAACCAACTCCTACTACCCCTTTGCCCCAGTCACATCCATCCTTCTGCTCTGGCTTCGTCCTTATCAGGAGAGCTAGGGAGGGATTGCCTTCCTCTCTATCAGGGAGGGAGGGGGAAGGAATGCTGGCTGCAGCTGTCCGTTAGATCTACAAAGTCCGGGGACTCCTCAGACTCCTGTTTTACAAGCCTAAGTTTTGCATTAACCACGTTCTGTCCTATTCATACTTTTGGGGGTCCCACCTTGAACAAACCTAACAATGACAAGTTTCTAAATCCTACCAACAAACTAAAATTCAGTTCTTAAAAATAAAAAGTGAGACAATCAAATTCTGAGATTTTAACTGATATACCTCAATGAGGAACAAATTAGTTTACAATCTGGAAAACAGCCCAAAACAACAACAACAAAAATAAAGCATCAAGTGAGGCAAGAGTCCTAGAAAAGTTTATCGATTTTTAGAGTATCTTAGAGTTTCTGAGAACCTCCCCACCCACCCCTCCTTTTTTTTTTTTTTTTTTGAGACAGGGTATCACCCTATCACCCTGGCTAGAGTGTAGTGATATGATCATAGTTCATGGCATCCTCAAACTTGTGGGCTCAAGTCATCCTTCAGCCCCAGCCTCCTGAGCAGGTGGGACTACAAGCATGCACCATTATGCCTGGCTATTTTTTTTTTAATTTTTGTAGAGATGTGGTCTCACTATGTGTGGCCTAGGCTGGTCTCCAACTCCTGGCCTCAAGCAATCCTCTGGCCTCAGCCTCCCAAAGGACTACAGGTGTGAGCTACTGCACCCAGCCTCTATTGGATATTTCTAAAAACTCAATATCTCACACAGAGAAAACACTAGAGATGTCATAATAAACCTACATAATATAGACAAATATATTAAGGCAATTATGGGAAAAATAAAATATATGAAGGGCAAAGGCCATAAAAATAGCTCACAAAGTAGAACACCCAATAAATAAAATTAAAATAAAAAATGTTAGTGAGATTCAATAAAGAGAAATTTCATGAAAATGAAAGAAAATTGTACCTACATATTGAAAAGTCAAACATTAAAACAGGAAATTTTGACTCAGCATGAAAGATGTAAAGACTCAGATTGGGTTGGTCTAAAGCTTACTCCATTGTATGTCTCTCTTAAGAAAAAGAATATAAAATTATGAATACAAAATTGGGTATTAAAGTAAATATCTATTTAAAATTAGAAAAAAAGAACAAATTATAAATTAAAAATTTTTGAATATCTCAAACATTCAAAAATCCATAAAATAAAACAGTATTCCCCTTAATTAAGTGCCTAATACACCACTATATTTTCCTCTCCTAGGTTTATTGATAATATTATTTTAATTGTCTTTCATAGGAAAGACACTATATTGCACTGCCTTTTTCTCCAACAGCTATTATTTAATATTGAGATGTTGGAATAATTTGTTTCAGATTGTCAACATATTATTGATATATCATTTAACTTTTGGACTTTTGTCAACTTTAGGAAAACTTTTATTGAAGTTCGTATATCCTCCCCAAACATTTGAAAGAGTTTTCCAGTGTAGCTTCTGGCACCATAATTTTCAAACTGCTTTTCTCATACCTATATAATTCATTGCAGATGCTGTAAAACACACTCATCATACTATGATCATTACATCCTTATCTAATGTCTTGATGCCTGGTCAGCCTGCACAGTGAGAGGTAGCATTATTCCTGGAAGTGATTTCAATACTAGGACAGCTGCCAATAATTTATGCACAAAATTGACTGTGAATCATACAAATATATCACTAAAACCAAACTAACTCAATTTTTATTTAACTCAATTCCCAAAATGCCCGAGGTCACACCAACTTCACTTTATATAACAAAGGGAAGTCAGAGTAGAATAAGATGTGGATCTTAAGGGACTGAAAATAAAGCATTTTTTTTCCCTTTTAAAATAAACGTAAGACTTATGTGAATACATTGCCAGTGAGCGACCTTGCAGATTAATCCTTATTAGCTTCAGGGCTATGTGAATTTGACGAAGACACATAGAATAAAGAAAGTGTTTTTCCGTATCTAGGTTGTCAAACAACTTACCTAAGGTTGGACTCATACTTCTCCAAGTATCATAATATTATTCAAGGCCTCAACAAAAGTAAGCTATGTCTCTAAAGTACTATAGGATAAAAGTATGACCTATGAATACTATCACAAATGTGGAGAAGGGTGAGATAAGAGGGAGATATTTTCAAACTTGAAATACTCTGAAATGTCCTCATCAAATGTATTTAGTGATGAAAATATGCCTATAAGTATAGTTTTTAAAGGAAAGAGATAAAAATTGTTGGATTAATATAAAATAGTGAAAAGTTAACTAAATAACCAGAAGCATTACGACTACAAATAGCATATAAATATTATAACACTTGATAAACAGAAGGGAAACACATGGGGATATATTAATTACAATTTCATTTTTAATTTCAGGGATCCAAGTAATATCATTTAAAATAGAAATATTTATTAACATTTTTCAAGTAAACATACTCACTATAAGACTTAATGACTTATAGTCTGTTTTTGAGATTTTTAGAAGAGATAAAAATTACCTATAAACATGGGAAAAGGTGTTAACAAAGGGTAAACAGAAACACTAAAATAATGGTCAGAGCATATTTTTCTAAAAATTGGATAAATTGAAAAGATCATTTACATTTAAACTTGAGAATTTTTACTAGCATGGAAATTGGTACAAACTTTCTGAATGAAAAGTTGGCAGTATTCATTAAGGTTTAAAACTTAAAATTCAACAATAAGAACAAATAAACAACAATAAGAACACAAACAGCCCACTTACAAAATGAACTATTAATGAAGACCTTAATAAACATCTAACCAAAAATGATATATAGATGGCAATAAGCACATCTATAAAATCTGAAAAATGCGAATTAAAAAGATACCACTATCTGCCTGTTAGAATGGCCACAATCTAGAACACTCTCAATACCAAATACTGATGAGGATGTAGAACAAAAGGAAATTTCATTCATTGCTAGTAGAAAAATAAAATTGTACAGGCATTGTGGAAGACTGTCTGGAGGTTTCTCATACAACCAAATATGCTCTTACCGTATGATCCAGCAATCACATTTCTTGGTATCTACTCAAAGGAGTTGAAAACTTGTGTTTACACAAAAACCTATACCTGAATATTTATAGCAGCTTTGTTCATGATTGCCAAAACCTAGAAGCAACAAAGATGTCCTTTAGTAAGTGAATGCATAAATAAATTGTGGTACATGTAGACAATCAAATATTATTCAATGCTAAAAATAAATAATCCATCAAGTCATGAAAAGATACGGAAGATTAAATTCCATTGAGTTTTCTTACAATCCATATTCGGAATTCTTCCTCCATCAATTTAATCATTTTGAACAACCCAAATACCCATCAATACATGAGTGGATTAATAAAATGCAATATATGTATACCATGGAATATTACCCAATTATAAGAAATGATATTGATCTAGTATCTCTTATATTATCCTGGATAGAGATTGAGCCCATCTTTCAAAATGAGGTATCACAAGGATGGAAAAACATACACTACCGTGTACTCACCATCAAACTGGTACTAATGGATCAACACTAAGGTGCTCACATGATAGTAATACTCGCTGGGTGCTGGTCAGGTAGGGACATGGGGGGTGGAGGGTAGAGATGGTGGGGTGAGTAAACTCACAGCTAATGGAGACGGGGCACACTGTATGGGGCAAGGACATGCTTGTGGCCCTGGCTTGAGAGAGGTGAATGCATTTCATGTAACCAAAATGTTTGTACCCCCATAATATCCTGTATTAAAAAAAATAAAAAAATTTAAAAAAAGAAAAGATATGGAGGAAACTTAAATGTGGATGTTGATAATGAGGGAGGCGTGGGGGGGTAGGAGGTATATGGAAAATCTTTGTACCTTCTGCTCAAATTTGTTATGTCCTTAAAATTGCTCTGAAAAATAAAGCCTATTTACAAAAACAGCAAACAAATAATAACAACTATATATATATCATATATATATATCCATTATACCCCATGTTTTTTAACTGTAGAAGTTTAGCTGAGGTTTGGGGAGTGGTGGAGAGAGAGAGGGAGAAAGAGAGAGAGAGAGACGGCATTCAGAGCTGGATTGTGCAATAAACCTTGTTAATAAAGGAAAATAATTGATTGGAAAAGTCTATTTGACCCTCACTGTCACTCTGGAAAATAACAATATGCCATATCCAAATACTAGAATATTAAGAAGCCACTAAAAACCTGACATAGATCTATATGCAGTAGCATGGAAAAATACGCCAAGTATTATTAAATAAAATCTGAAAAGTGATGAAAAGGCAAGCTTCAGATATGTACACACTCACATACTCACATGCATATGTATATATGCGCATTTGTATATATGCACACATATAATACAATTCATTTTCAAATAAAACAAATGTCTTATTGTTTGTGGATGAATATAAACATTTGTTTGAGCAAGCAGAGAAAACAGCTGAAAGATGTATTAATACAAACTGTCAACAAAGATTGCCTCCGTTGATGGCTGGGTGAGCGATAGGGAATGTAAGTGAAGCTGTATTGGATAAATGGAATAATTTCACTTTCAATTCATATAATTATATCTTGTGGCAGTTAGAGAAAATAGAACAGACATTTATTTTAAAATTTATTATTGATAGATGAATGAGACATGACACTAATCCTAAAAGAACTCATACTAATAAAGCAAATTATTAGTATGATTAATACTGATTACTGTATGTTTACATGTAAACATACAGGTTTTGTTTAATTGCAATATATTATGGGGGTACAATGTTTTTGATTATATGGATCACTGTTGTAAGGCTTGAAACAGAGATATAAGTATGCCTATCACCCAAATAGTGTTCATTATACCCGCTAGGCGGGTTTTTAGTGCATCGCTCCATCCCCCCACTTGATTTCCACTGAGTTTTATTTCACTCTGTGCACATGTGGGCTGATCGGTTAGTTCCAAAATAATAGTGAGTACATGCGGTATTCCTTTTCTCATGCTTTAGATACTTCATTAAGGAAACGGGTCCCCAGTTCCATCCAAATTGTTGCGAAAGGCATTACTTGATCTTTTTATGGCTAAGTAGTATTCTATGCTATAAATATACCAAATTTTGTTAATCCACTCATGAATTAATGGACACGGAATGATTCCACAACTTTGCGAGTGTGAATTGTGCTGCAAGAAACATTCAAGTTCAGGTGTCTTTTGGATTAAATGACTTCTCTTCCATTAAGAAAATACCAAGTAGTGGGATTATGGGATCAAATGGTAGGTCTCCTTTTATTTCTTTGAGGAATCTCCATACTGTTTTCCATAGAGGTTTTAATAATTTGCAGTCCCACCAACAGTGTATAAGCGTTCCTTTCATTCTGCATCCACACCAGTATCTATTGTTCTTGGACTTTTAAGAAAGACATTCTAACTGGGCTAAGATGATATCTCATTGTGGTTTTAGTTTGCATTTCCCTGATGATTACTGGTGTTGAGCGGTTTTCATTTTCATGTTTATTGGCCATTTGCCTACCATATTTTTATTTATTTATTTATTTATTGCAGGATATCATGGGGGTACAAACATTTGGGTTACATGTTATGACTGCCACATGCAAACCATGATTTGAGGCATGCCTTATCCCCCCTATGACACTCACCACATCCATTAGTTGTGAGTTTGCACAGTCAAGGAAACTATCAATAGGGTGAATAGACAGCCTACAGACTGGGAGAAAATATTTGCTCTCTACCCATCTGATAAAGGGCTGATAACAAGAATCTATCTAGAACTTAAAAAAGTCAACAACAAAAAATTAAGCCACCCCATCATTAAATGGGCAAAGGACATGAACAGAAAGTTTTCAAAAGAAGACAGAACAATGTCCAGCAAACATATAAAAAAAATCCCTACCTTCTTTTGAAAAGCTTCTGTTCATGTCTTTTGCCCACTTTTTAATGAGTTATTGTCTTGTTGACTTGCTTGAATTCTTGTAGATGCTGGTTATTAGCCATTTATCTGGTGTATAGTTTGCATATGTTTTCTCCCATTCTGTAGGTTGTCTATTTGCTCTATTGATCATTGCCTTAGCTGTGCATGAGCTTTTCAATTTAATCAAGTCTAATTTATTTATTTTTGTTATTGATGTAATTGCCATCAGGCTCTTAGTCATAAATTCTCTGCATAGGCCGATATCTAGAAGAGTTTTTCCTACATTTTCTTCTAGAATCCTCATTTAAATCCTGTATACATCTGCATTAATTTTTGTGAGTGGTGAGAGATACAGACCCTGTTTCATTCTCTGCTTTTGACTATCCAATTTTCCCAACATCATGTATTGAATAGGGCTTCTTTTCCCCAGCGTATATTGTTGTCTACTTTGTCAAAGAGCAGTGGCTTTATGTGGGTGGCTTATATACAAAGAAGTGTAGAATTATTTTTTCTAGATCAGTGAAACACAATGTTAGCATTTTGACAGGAGTTGTATTGAAGCTGTAAATCACTTTGGGTAGTATGGATATTTTAACAATGTTAATTCTATGGGTACATGAACAAGATATGTTTTTCCATTTGTGTCCTCTGTGATTTCTTTCCTCAGTGTTGTGTAGTTCTCCTTGAAGAGATCGTTCACCTCCTTGATTAAGTATATTCCTAGATATTTTATTTTTTTTTGTGGCTATTGTGAATGGTTTTGAGTCTTTGATGTGACTCTCAGCTTGACTATTATTAGTGTATAGAAATGCTACCGATTTGTGCACATTGATTTTGTAACCTGACTGTTTATGGAATTTAGTTATGAATATCAGGAGTCTTTTGGCGGAGGCTTTGAGGCTTTCTAGGTATAAGATCATATCATCAGCAAAAAGTGATAGTTTGACATTATATTTCCTGATTTGGATAACATTTATTTGTTTCTCTTGTCTGACTGCTTTGCCTAAGATTCCCAGCACTATAATAAATAGAAGTGGTGACAGTGGGCACCCTTCTCCTGTTGCTAGTCTTAGTGGGAATGTTTTCAACTTTTCCCCATTCAGTATGATGCTGGCTCGGGGTTTTTCATATATGGATTTTATAATTTTTATATGTGTTCTTTCTTTGCTTAGTTAGTTGATGGTTTTTATCAGAAAACAGTGCACACTTTTGTCAAATGCTTTTTCTTCATCTGTTAAGCAGATCATGCAGACTTTGTTGTTGCTTCTTTTTATGTGGTAAATCATATTTATTGATTCACTTATGTTGAACCATCCTTGCATCCCTGGGATGAAATCCACTTGGTCATGGTGGATTATTTTTTTGATGTGTTGTTGAATTTGGTTTCATAGTACTTTACTGATGATTTCTGCATCCAAATTCATAAGGGGTATTGGTCTGTAGTTTTCTCTTTTTATTGTGTCCTTTCCTGGCTTTGATGTCAAGGTGATACTGGCTTCACACAAGGAGTTGGGGAAGATTTCTTCCTTCTTGATGTTATGGAATAAGTTCTGCAGTATGGTGTCAGCTCTTCTTTAAAGGCCTGGTAAAATTTGGCTGTGAATCCATTTGGTCCGGGTTTTTTGGGGGGGCGGGGGAGCTGGGGGGAAGATTTTTATGACTGTCTCAATCTCGCTACTCTTTATTGGTCTGTTCATGAGTTCTATTTCTTCCTGTTTGAGTCTTTGGAGGTTGTATGTTCTCAGGAATTTGTCCATTGCCTTTACAAATCCTAGTTTATGTGCATAGAGATTTTCATAGCATCTACCACTGGTATTTTGTATTTCTGTGGTATCAGTTGTAATATCTCCTTTTCATTTCTGATCGAGCTTATTGGGGTCCTTTCTCTTCTATTCCTGGTTAATCTAGTAAGAGGTCTATCAATTTTGTTTACCTTTTCAAAGAACGAACTTTTTGTTTTGTTGATCATTTGTATTGTTTTTTGTTGCTCTTTGTTTGATTTCCACTTAACTTAGTTCTGCTCTGAACTTAGTTATTTCTTTTCTTCTGCTGGTTTTGGGTTTGCTCTTCCTTTTCTACTTATCTCTTATAAAACAAGACCAAGTTTATCACTATTTGAGTCAACCATTAGATAGATAATACAGAGGAGAAAGAATATTGAGCATCAGCAGTTTTGGCCTCTCAAAAACTAAAATAAACAACTTAGAGACTTCTAGAACATACACAGAAAAGTAAATATAGTCATCTTCAAAGTGACATTTCTTGTTTCAGGAATAGTATATTTTAAATGAAATTTCACAATCAACTGCAAAACTCAAGTGAGAGACTGCAGTCATCTCAGTAGAAAGCATGTAATTCAAGTCTGAGAAAATAGTCATGATCATTATACATTTGTGTTAGAGGTGTGAAGTTGCAGTTATCCACAACCTTAGATAAAGATTCAAATATATCACTGTATTTTAAGCCACAGTCTGTTAGTTTTATTAATTTATTCCACTATAATTTGGTAGGATTTGCATTTGCTCCAAAGTATATCCTTTGAGTTTTAAGTTAAAAAGTATCATAGTTTGAAGCAGCATTCATTTACAGTTATTTGTTGGAACAAGAAT
Organism: Lepilemur ruficaudatus; assembly: GCA_963574885.1. Lineage (NCBI taxonomy): Eukaryota > Metazoa > Chordata > Mammalia > Primates > Lepilemuridae > Lepilemur > Lepilemur ruficaudatus. Next base: position 19,339 of record CAUYRT010034244.1, on the reverse strand, counting down.
AGGTTTATGACATGTGAATCAATATATTGAGTTCAATAGCCAATTGAAGAATTATTTTCTTGGAAAATAAATTAGCAAATGAACATAGCTTTGTAATTTCTAATTATAACAGACAGATAGATAATAGATAAAGATTTACAGTTATATCTTAAGAAAGTATATTTGGGCAATTAAACAAGCTAATTGAATACTTAACATATTTGACATAAGCCTTTAGTATGAGATTCATTACCTAAATTTTATTTGTGCATGTATACACTTCCCTTATGTGTCCCTGTGCTTTTGTTTCAACTTATCAGATAATTTTTTCCTTGACTGCCAGTGTGAAACAGCAGAAACAAGACACATGGGAGCAAAGATGCAAGCAAGCCATACTCTGGCAAAAGTTATCACCCTTTAACTACATCTTATCTCATAACAGGCATGTTTTCAATGTTATTCATCTAAGATTTTTTAGAGTTAAAAGAAATTTTATTAAAAATTATGGTTAAAGAGAAAAATCTACATCTGCTACCAGATAGGAATTTTACCATTTGACTTTTATCAATTAAACTGAGTGTCTTCTCTTCTATGTTAAAGTCAGACGATCACTAGGGGCAATAATGCTCTTATGGATGTGGTGCACACTGTATGGGGGAAGGGCACGCCTCTATCCCTAACTTGGACGAGGCAAAGCCATTACTTGTAATCTAGATGTTCATACCCCCATAATATCTTGAAATAAAAAATAAAAATAAAAGCATATGAGCCTTCCCCATTTATTAACTATATATGACAGGAAATGTTAGCTAATATATCTATAATTCAATGAAGTTAAAATTCATCTGCCATAGTGTAAACTCATTCAACTAGAGCATTTTAAATTTATCAACTATATTTGGTGATGATTATTGATAAGGGATTTTTTACTTCTGAAGAAAATTCATTCTAAGACAACTCCAAATATTCAACAGAGTTTGATAAACCTAAAATAGGATTTAATTAGCAATATCTTTAGAAATATGATTTTAATGTTAAATACCTAAGGTGACAGATATCCCAATTACCCTGATTTGATTAATTCCCATTGTATGCCTCTATCAAAAATTCCCATATATCCTATCAAGATATGTAGCTATTATACACTCAAAATAATTAAAAAATTTTGAAAAATTTAAAAATTGTAAAACAATTATAGTGAAACAATAAAGAAAAAAGAATAAGAAATCACTAATATCTTGCGATGAAAAACATTAAGTTAAAAAATGCCTAAATATCTAGAGTCTATTATTCTAATTTTTGGTCTTAGTCATTTACAACATAGTCTACAGGTATCAGTATTTCAATTTGAGAATAAGAAATGAACTAATCTTAAGAGAATTCGAACTAGGAAAAGGAAATGAACTCAAATTGTTTGAGCTACTTAAATCATTTATATCAGGCTATCTCCCTAAAGGAGGATAATTCAATTTAAAAAGATCAGAGTATTGACTGAGACATGGATCCCTAGGTACTTAACCGATAAGTGAAACAGATTAAAATGAAACCTATTCAATGTGATAACACTGAATGGATATTTATATGTAGGACTCTTTGCCTTAGGACAGAAGATTATTTAGAATAACATAGTGTTTAAGAGAGTTTTACTGGTATATTACGAAAGAATATAGTAATTTCTACCATGAAAAAATACCAATTGTTAGATAATTGTCATTATTAACTATGTAATCTGAATGTAGATCTTTCTAAGTAACATAAGAATATAAACTTCTTTCTCCATATGACTTAGTGACATTTTCAACCTTTATTATCAGAGAAATCAGAGGTTACTGTTAGTAATTTGGGATCTGGCCTCAATGGCCCTGGATATATTCTTATCAGCTGAATGATCCAGGGTAAGTTATATATTATCTTTAAGCATCAACTTCTTCATCTACAAAATGGTAGTGAGGAGAGTGCCTCTGCCTCAGAATGGAATGAATATTTAATGATATAATATATCTAAATTATTTAGCAGAATGATTGGCAGAAAATAAGTACTAAAATAATAAAAAATGATACTTCTAGTTTTTATTGATGTTTTTATTACTGTATGGTTTCTGTAGCTCCTCATCAGGCATAAACTGTGTTGAACATTTCCATCAACTGTACCATTAATTAAATTTTTTCTTATTTTTCTTAAAATGAATGAAAACTAATAAGTAATCTATTAAACACTATCTGATTAATAAATAATATTAAAGCAGTATAATTATACTTTTGCAACAGCCTTGCAAATTTTCAAAATATCTGCCTTTAATCATGGGAATCAATCATTCATTCATTCAATGAAACTTCTATTGTCTTTTCTGTTGCAGAGCTCATGATATAATTCTGACACTAGCACCCTCTCAATTACTTTTATTTGTCCTTGAATTCAAGGTGCCTAGCAAACTGCCTACCTCCAAATGCACAGAGTGGAAAGGGAGACATGGTGAGTTAGGAGGTGTTTAAGTAATGAAAGAACTTGATTATTAGTCACACTAGCTTGGAATTGCTGATGGAAAGATCTGGAAGTCTAAACCCGGTGACTTCTATATTGCAAAGTAAAGATTAGCTAAAAGTAAAGGTGGGTATGAGGGTTAGGTGGGACAAAAGGATGAAAACAATCTTCTTTGAAATTGGAAGAGTATAATTCCTGTTAGTAGAATGGGCAGACAGTTTTGCTTGCCGATTTGAAGTCATGTACATTTGTGGCTTTGACTGTAAACATCAATATCTGGAGTTGTGTAATTTTCTACATCAGAACTCAGCTGCATGCATGAAGACATGGAGAAAACAGATGGCTGGGTTGCTAATTAGGAAAATGGAGAAATAGAGGAACAAGGGAGCCAAGAGTTTTTGGAAAAAAGTTTTTATAATGATGGACTACTGAGTATGTGTCAAAGAGGAAAAGAATGCAAGAGGAAATTTACTTCTGGCTAGAAAGTAGACTGGTGGGATTAATGACTCAAAAATTTGTTGCTAACAATAAACTGTAATGTATGATGATAGAATTTATATATTTAGAAGTAATAAATTTTATGGTCATCTAGAAGAGTAGTATACACATTAATTCATACTAAAATTAATATTTAAATTGGGGACTATGTGAGTGCGTAATGAGATCAGTGATATAACTTATAGAAATGAGGTATCATGAGAATGGAAAAACAGCCACCACATGTACTCACCCTTAAATTGGCACTAATTGATCAACACTTACGTGCACATATGGAGATATCATTCATTGGATGTCGGGCAGGTCAGAGGGGAGACGAGATGGGCAAATGCACACCTAAGGGGTGTGGTATGCACTTTCTGGGTGATAGGCATGCTTGTAGCTCTGACTCAGGCGGTGCAAAGGCAATATATGTACCCAAAGTGTTTGTACTCCCGTAATATTCTGAAATAAAAATGAAAGAAATTATTATTCAGTGATTTTTTTTCTGATGGAGAAATTTCTTATTAAAAAGATACTAACCAAGTGTATAAGCCTGGATCTGTCCCTACTTAGTGTATGATAATTATTCATCACAAATTTGAAACTCTCACCAAATATATTGTCCTACCTATATCAAGGTTTGGTATATCGAAACCAATGATGCATCTGGCTAGCTTCCAGGGAAATAACTTCTCTATTTGGAAGAGTTACATGATCAATATCAAGAGATTTAGAACATCATCATATATCCCAGTAACTGTGTGATCAATATGTATGCTTGATTTTAAAACTATAAAGTACTTTACATTATGTATTTATCAAGTGTAAAATAAAAAAGTATGGGTGAATACATAGCTTATCAGGATAGTTTGTCCTGCTTTCAAGGACAAACTATCACTGTGGAGATAAAATATTAAAATAATGAAAGAATAAAAAAGGCATGTAGAGCATGCTGAAGAAACAGGTAATCTTTACAATAAAAGTAAGTGAAAGAGTTTATAATTTCCACTAAGCTTCATATAGGAAAAAATAACTATTTGATGTCTGTTCTACTAACATATTATAAGAAAAACCTTGCTCTAACATGACAAAATGACATCCTGAGATATAACAGAATTTCAGTTTTGCAATATAAATTCATGTTTTCTTCAGAAGTGAAATCTTTTGGCAGAGAGTGGAAGGAAGAGAAAAAAGAATGGTTCCAGAGACAAGAGAATGCACTGAATAGATTTGATTACTCAGTGAAAGCTTTTACTTTAACGTTAGTTTGTACTATAATGAGAAGGTTATCGGCAAGGGTACAAACTTTGCTTTTGAGATTTATAAGTTATGTTGTACGTTTATTTGAAAGAAGCCAAATGGGCGCTGACATTCACTCTCTGACATTGTGAAAGTAAAAGCAAGCACTTCGGCTATAGAAAATTGGCTAAGAGAGTAGAGAATTTCTGGAGGTCTCACTTCTATCACAGGACCTATCTTCCAATTTGATGCGGACAACTGACAAAAGCTTTACCTGAGATAAGAAAATACTTAATTTGAAGAAAAGTACCCATATGTCTAGAATCATTTCGACTACAGTGAAATTTTACGTGTGTCTGTGTGTGTGTGTGTGTGTGTGTGTGTGTGTGTGTGTGTGTGTGTTTTGGATTGAGGAAATGACACTCAAAATCATCAGGAAAGAATTTCTTTACTCCTAGAGAGGTGGGCAAAAAAACAGGACAACAGAAAATCCCCATATCTCAAGCAAATTCTCCCATATATGCACCAATACATATCAAAATTACCCCCACTCCAAGCCAATAGATCAGCCGACACATGTGGGTGGGGGACGAAAACTCCAAGAGGGGTATTCTCATTAAGAAAGAGGTAAAGCATAAAATGTCTGAGGATGTGGGCTCCTCTGAAGATATTGCCTTGCTACTTAATGTTGAGATCAAGCTCCCCAGCTCCACCTTCAATGTGACATGCTAATTACATCCTCTGAAACAATTTGACAGATTAAGAAAGGGTTCTTTCTTGGGTGCTGTGTGCAAGCCCCATCACTCATAGATTCTTCACAGTGGAATATTTCCTGGCCAGTAGTAGTTGTGTATGCCTCTGAAACATTTCTGATGGGAGAATGAATCTGGGTTTTGTATTGTATAGAAGCTGGTGTTCCTGGTCCACCCAGCAGTGGTAAAATGAACAGAATCTACTCAGTGCTATTTCTAAAAGCTCTTTAAAATCCACTCTTGTTTGGTTTTACATTTCTCAATTTTTATTACTAGGTAAAATTCAGCATGCATTACATAATATGCACTTACCTAGATCATTCTTTCTTTATCTATGCATTTTTATAAAGTTTGAGATTTCCAGGTGGTAATATAGTTTGTTTTATAAGTATAGGGAGCATCAATCTGGCTTTGGTAAGAAAATAGCTTTTGTTAGCATATTTACATATTTGCCAAGCTTTCCACTTGATTCAGCTTTTCTCTGTTTATGTGATTTTTTTACAGGAACGATATTTGCTTTGCATGACTAGATTTTTTATTTTAACTGTGAGTTTATAACCGTGCAGTTTAATGCTTTGGACTTTTGAGAAAGAAGTTTCAAAATAAAGCCTAAGCCTCACTCTGCCAGAACTCTTAGTTCAATTATTTATTCATCACTGAATTGATGCTGCAGTCAAGGAGAGGGCACTTCCAACTTGCATGAATGACTTGTTCTCATTTCATTTCAGAACAATATAACCGAAAACTACTCTTCGAAAAAACAATCGAAAATATAACACATTAACCATGAGTCCCCTGGAAAAGACCCATGAAAAATCCCTCCTTGTACCTGGCCTTCACTCTAACTCAATTTGCAGAGAGGAGGAAGCTCCCATGCTTCAGTGCAATAGCACTGAAAGCGAAAGCAGTGGGGGACTCCACTTAAAAAAAAAAAAAAAACATTGACTATTCTGGGTGCTCTTAGTAGAAGGCATGGAAAAGGGACAATTTCAAGGTGCGTCTCATGTTCCCAAATGGAAAGAAGGAATACCGTGGCAAAGAAGAAACCTCTTCCTTTCGAGGTCAGTATGGAAGGATTTTTTCATGGGGAAAAAGTTATGTCAATTTTTTGTATACTTTCTCTGCAGGTTTTTCTTCAATTTTGAGATTCTAACTTTGGTTAAGACTTTTTTTTTTCTCATCTGTCATTTTAGTACTTCCAATGAATAATTTATAATTGCGGGTCTGAAAAAGCAGTTTAGTTAATTGTCATTCTGTAGCAGCCCATCTTTTCCTAGTGGCTGATATTAGAAAGAAATGGGCTTAATTTTGATTCTAAAGGTAAGACTAAGGAAAAAGAATGAGTAAACCCAAGATTAGAATATTTTATATATGTCCCTTATTCCTTCTGTCATGTTCCCATAATTATCACAAATTTCATAGAAGTTGTACCACATGCAATTAAATATTGTTAGTATAGAAAGGATTTAGTCATATATTATGAATTCCCGTGTTCAGTTTCTTTTCAAGATTGGGAGGTTCTTGAAGGAAGAGTTAATACTCTCTTTCCTTCAAATTTCCAGGGTTGGTACATAGTAAATATTCAGTAAATAGTTAATGTATATTAAGAGAATGAGTGAGTGAGCAAATGAAGAATCTGAGACCCAGACATTTCAACTGACGAAGTGGCATGATGCATTTAAAAATATTTAAGCATTCCTATTTAATTAAAATTCATTTATTTTTACTTTGATCACTTTAATACACTTAGATGACTGCTCGCCAAATCAAGATAATGAACATTTTCATCCGCACAGCTAGTTTCTTCATGGCCTTCCGTAGCTAATACCCTCTTCACATACATAGGAAATCCTATTCATACTAGTATCAATAACAATTAATTTGTATACTTCTCAAGCTAGATCACAATTTGTTTATTTCTCCATTGAAAAACATTTCGATTTTTTCTTCATTTGCATATAAAGAATAAAACTTATAAACATTTTTATAAAAACTATTATATGCACATTGCACATAAGCATTATTCTTCTTACATATACATAGGAGTGGAAATGCAGGGTTATAGATAAGTATAGGTTACAACATACAAGATATTAAAAAACAGTTTTTCAAAGTGGTTTCATAATTTACATTTAAACCAGAAATATATAAATGCTACTGTTGCTAAAAATTTTCTTAAATATTTGGTAGTTTTAGTTTTTTTTTTTTTTTTAATTTTAACCATTCTAGTAGGTGTGTAAGAGCATTGCATTATGGTTTTAATTTTCATTCCTGTGTTAATAATGTTGAGTATATTTTCATATGTTATTTTGTCTGTAAAGTATCCCATTTTATAAAATGTCTGCCTGAGTAGTTTGGACTCAATGTTTTATTAAAACATATTTAAATGCTAACAAAAGTCTAGAAAAAATATTGCAGTGTACACACACATGCCCATAACCTAAACTCTAATATTAACATTAACTATACTTGTTCTATCACATATCTATCCATCCAGTTATCACTTTATCCATTCATTAATTCCTCTTGTATTAGAGATAATACTAAGTAAACAGAAGACATCAGTAAAATACCCAAAATAAATATCATTAATGAGTTTTACTTTTTGTCTCATTACCTGGCTTAAGATACACAGAATTTATTGTGCTTGTGTATGAATGCTCTTTCTTCAATTTTGAAAAGCAAAATCCTGTGATTTTCTACGCATATATATTTTTTGTCTCTCTCTTTTTTCCATCTATTATTCTGGAAATCCAATTACACATGGATTATTTTCTTAGATATTATCCCACATAACTTTAATTATCTATTATTTTTCCTTTCTCTTTTTAATCTGGGACCCATTTTAAATAATTTCTATTAAATTATTTTCCAGTTATCAATGTTTTCTTCCATTACATCTAACCTGCTCTTGTTTCAGAATTCCTTATGTTCACCAACCACTCTTTTAATGGTTTTGTATGAGCAAGAAACCTATAGTCTATTTATCTATCTATCTCTCTATTTATCATTTAGTATTTATCTCAGCGTCATGGCAAGAGTAATGGTCTTCGTGATTTTATACATTTTAATTAGAACCAGAACATTCTACAACTGTAATGTTGACTAATGTAAATTCCCGTAAGCTTCCAAATATCTATCTTTATCTATATAAAGAGAGCACTCCCACAGACATATAGGCTAAATGGGTAATAGAAATTTAATTTATGAATATAATTAATGTTTAAAATTTATACATTTAATGAAAAAATTGATTTCCCTTAATTTTATATCTTTTAATATGTATTTTTATGTATTGTATATAATACCAAGAAGTATCATGATATGCTGGATGGGATCTTTGTAGCAAGGCTTTCAAGGCTGCTACTCCAATTACACCTATTTCTGGCTATTTTATCCTGAGTAAATTTATTTAATTTTCCCTTGTTTCAGTTTCCTTACTTGCGAAATGGGGTAATATAATAGTATCTGGAAAATAAACCGAGTTAATGCATATAAAACATGAATAAAGATCTGGCCAAAAATATATCTTCTCATGTCGCTTCTTAGTCTACATTTGAACATAGACTAGGCTTCCATTGTTCTGTCTCTTTCCACAAAAGGTTAGCTTCATCATTTTTCATCATTTATATGTGAAACTATAAATTATACATTCTTTTATGTGAGGCTTCATTCACTAAAAATGTTTGTGAGATTTATCCATTTTTATGTTTCTAGCAATCATTCATTTTATTTTTTAACCCATTATATGAATATTCCACAGCTTTTTGGAGGGCTGGTTGGTTGTTTGCTTTGTTTTCAATTCATCCCCCTATTGATGTAAACAAGAACTCTTTCTGGTTTGAGGATATCATGAATAAACCTGCTATGAACAAATTAGATATACAAGTATTTTCTAAAACTTGTAAAAATGTTATTCTATAGATAACATATTTATTACTCTTCAATGAGTACATAGGAGTAGATTTTCTGGGTTATTAGATAAGTATTTGTTTGGTGTTATATGAAATTGAGAGACATTACCCAAGTGGTTGTGCCGACTAAAACTTCAATGAAAAATATTTCAGAGAATCAGTTGCTTCACTTTCTAACTAATATTGGGTGTTGGCAATCTTTGTGCTGTTATCCATGTTTTATGAGTGTATAACTGCGGAATAGCTATCCGCCTTCTCCCTTGACACAGAAAATTGAAGGCCCAGAGGATGGTTTTCATTCTCATATTTAACATCTTCAATTATTTTTCATAGGGGTGATTTGGGTAATAAAATTCTCTTTAAACATTCTAGATTACCTCTGAATATTATTGAGGTTTACCTCCATGTCCCAAAGACCACGTCTATACATTTTCAAAAGACAGATTTTTTTTTTCACTTTTGCCATACCAAGCCAATGAATGGCAACATTCGTGAGATTTTAAAAGCACTTTTGTTTGTGGAGGTCTAATAATCACAGTCTTAAATCACCAAACTTCCTCAGGTACTAAAATATTTTTATAATCACACTCTTAATACAATTCATTCTTAGGCTTCTTTTTAACTTGAGACTCTCAGGCTACTGGAAGACATTAAATTTGTGAAATAGAATTATTTTCCTACTCAGTATGTCATACACACTTCATATTTATTCTAAATTCTCTTGCAAACTAGACAATTCCTTCTTCAGTTCATTTCACACTTTTTTACATCTTATCATAAGCAGCTAAAAAAATTAAAGTGACACTCTCTATGTTGTGCTGGAAATCTTATTAGTCAGAACCACAAGTTCATTTTCTATTTTTTAAGTTAGCTCAGTAGACAGTTTTGCAGTTTGTGTATCACTAAAACTAGGAGCTGCAGTTTCTCCAGCCTCCAACAGCAATTTTTTCACTGTTATTCCAAACTCCACTCAAAATTTTCTTACTGACCCTTTAGACTTTTGCCTGCTTCTTCCTCCCTTGACAAATGTCATGTGCTATCATTTTTTTTTTTTTTTGCCACAGCAACACCCCACTCTGGGTAATTATTTTTATTACAGTTAGTCTGCTAAATCCAAGAGGTACACCCTTAAATGAAGAAAAGTTTTGAAGGGGATATCTAACAAACAAGTCTCTCTTTTTTTGTCACGATTTTTCTATGATTGATACATTAGCTATGTTTAGGTGGTAAACACTGATGGCTATAAAGTTTATGTTATTATGTCCTTTCCACTTGTGAAACCAGTAAGCAGCTGTGTGATATGTTATTCTTATTTATATCTAATGCACCATTCACAGTTTCTATTTATCTTTAAACACGTTTCAATATGATGGTTTAGTTGACATGAAACAGTTCATTTCTCGGTTATTTTTTACTAGGTATATGAATCATTGTACTATACGTTCTGAGCTCAGAGACGGAGACTGGGAAGTAGTTATAAGGTGAAAGATGTTAGTTTTTTCAACTTCTCCTTTCCCCAGCAACATTAATTTTGGCTACTAACTTAACCTTACCTATTTGTCACCAGTATTCATCTAATTATTCAGGAAGGTAAACTTGAAATCATACTCTGCATTTAAACAAACACTGAGTGGTGTGGATTCTATACTCCATGAAATGTATTGTGCACTATTATCCAAGCCTCCCAAAGAAAGAGCATTACTTTCTGGAAACACACAGTTCACAACCAGCATTTCTGTGAAGCATTCTGTTCTAATTTTGCCCATGAGAGTTGGCAACCAGGTTCTAGAAAAATCAAGACATAAATAAATGTATTAATACAATACTCCATGAGAGGGTAGGAGTACTAACAAGCCTTTCCACATCCTACCCGCATGCTTCTCTGAGATTTTTAGGTCTGAGTTCTGCACATGTACTTAGGTATATCGGTGGGAGGGCGCGGGGGGGGTAGTAGTTGGTGGCGGTAGTGGTAAAGAGTTTGGAAGGATTTCATTTTTATCTCACTCTTTTCTGAATTCCACCTTTCCCAGTATAGTACTCAAATTATTTTTAACACATAATATTCCTGTCAAGTCACCCAACATCACAACATATAAAATTGTGAATAAAACTCTTACAACATTTTTCATATAAATGTAAGAACAAGTATTTATTGTTATAGATTTGCCTCAAGAATTTCTAAGTTTACCACAGAAAGAGCTATTAGATGTTATAGATGTGTGTGTGTGTGTGTGTGTGTGTGTGTGTGTGTGTGTGTGTGAGAGAGAGAGAGAGAGAGAGAGAGAGAGAGAGAGAGAGAGAGAGAGAACAAGAGAGAGAGAGAGGAACGGTAAGAGATAGAAATGGTGAGAAACAAAGATTAAAACATGCTAAAATCATGGGGCTCAATCAGAGCAACAGGCCATGCCAGTAGTCTGGGATATTCTGCTGATTGCAATATACCACTCTGAATCCTTAAAATAAATGTTACAGAACTTATATACTTCGAGAAAATAAACTGAAATTTTAACACCGTTCCCTCATTTTTGTTGGATTACCGAAGCTTCTTTAAGTGATTCAAATTTGCTTAACTTGAAGGAAACTTTCACTTTACACACACATAGAGACTCAGACTCTCACACATATCTTCTGTAAATTCAATAGGCAATGTATTTTTAAAGGAACAAGACTTAACCAACTAATGGGATCTAAAATTTCATTTTCTTAGTGTTGCAATAAATAACTTTTATGAGTCTTCAACTTCCTTTAATCACCTTGGCAAATAGTAGGATGAATTCTTTGGAATTTTATTTTCATATAGGAATTCTTCACCTCTTAGGCTTTGGATGACTTAATAATCATAATGACAATGTGATTTATTTATAGCTGGCTTTCCTATTAAAGAATTTCATAACCCCCCTTGTTGCAGAGATATGACATAAGAGATGCTTGCCGAAATTTAGGCCATACTATGCACACTGAATTATATTTATAATGACAAAGAATGAAGTGTCTTACATAGATAATCCATATGTGGCTAAGAAGATAGAAATTAAATTAAATATCTTATGAGAGTGGAAACTTTTATCACTGCTTTAAGGTGAAAACACAATCTGTTTTTCCGATGCTCTCACACCACAATAATCAAAACAGAATTCTGTGACCAAATGTGTGAGTGTTTCTTCCCATACCCCAAGCAAGCAAGCAATTCTGTAGTGTTCTGCAACCCAGTGCAATTGCAACACTGTCTACTTGTAGTTACTGTCATATCCCACAGGTAGAGGGCTCAGTCCCGCTGCTGGTGGGGCTGCAAAGTAGTACAACCTCTATGCAAAGCAAAATGGAGATACCTTAAACAGCTACAAGTAGAACTACCATTTGATCCAGCAATCCCACTACTGGGCATCTACCCAAAAGAACAAAACACACTCTATGAAAAGGACACCTGCATTAGAATGTTTATAGCAGCATAATTCACAATTGCAAAGACATGGAAACAACCCAAGTGCCCATCAGTACATGAGTGGATTAATAAAATGTGGTATATGTATACCATGGAGTTCTACTCTGCCCTCAAAAAAACAATGGTGATCTAGCACCTCTTGTATTATCCTGGGTAGAGCTGGAACCCGTTCTTCTAAGTGAGGTATCACAAGAACGGAAAAACAAGCACCACATGTACTCACCATCAAATTGGTATTAACCTGATCAACACTTAAGTACCCATACAGCAACAACATTCATCGGGTATCAGGCAGATGAGAGGGGGGACAAGAGGATGAGTATGTGTGTATACCTAATGGGTGTGGTGTGCACCATCTTGGGGATGCACACACTTGAAGCTCTGACTTGGGTGGAGCAAAGGCAATATATGTAACCTAAACATTTGTACCCCCTTAATATACTGAAATATAAAATAAAATAAAATAAAATAAAATAAAATAAATACAGAGAGAAACATGAATACTGGAATCTGCTACCTTAACTTATTTCACTGTAATAGACTACAAAACCAAAACTACAGGTAGCAAATTGTTTTCAAGGGCATTTGAAATATTCAACAAAATACATTATAAGGTGGGCCAGAAAATATGTCTCAATTCATTTCAAAACATTGACCTCTTACAAAGTATATTATCTGAGCATAAGTACATTTAAAACATATAACAATAAGAGATCTAGAAAAGTTTCAAATATTTACAAATTAAAAACCTCTTCTGAAATAACTTATGTGAAAAAGAAGAAATTATAAGGTATATTATAAAAGATTTCAAAGGGAATGATGGTAAAAATACAATATATCATATATACTGTGTTGCAGCTAAAGTAACGCTTTATAAAACCCCAGAAACTATTACAAGAGTTATCTATAGTAAGAAAATAGTGCAAAAAGCAAACACAAAATTAGTGGAAGGAATGAAAATAATATATATAGAGAGAAACCAATAAAATAGGAAATATATCAAAAAAGAGGTACAATTACCAAATTGTATTTTGGTTCTTTGAAAAGATCAGCATAATGATAAATGTATAACAACACTAATCATGGAAAGAAATGATAAAATACAAATTATAAACAAAAGGATTGAAAGAAGAATTATCACTAAAGATCTATATTATAGACTATCATAGTATTTCAAAGGAATATTCTCAATAAAAGTACACTAAAAAATCCAACAAATTTGAAATACTCAAATCTCTTGACTTGAAAATAAAGTTACCAATATTGACATTGATCAAATAGAAATAAATGGAATTCATTATCAATACTGCCTGTTCTGTTCCCCATCCTTCCAAAAAAAAAAAAAAAAAAGATTCAGACTCAAATTACTTACCTGGTGAATTTTATCAAATCTGAAGGAAACATTTTTACACAAATTCATTAAAAAATAAAGAAAAAACACTTTACATTTTGTTTTCTGTATCTATTGCAACACACAAAGACATTTTATAAAAGAATATTGAAGAACGATATATCTTATGAACATAGATACAAAAATATTTTAAAATATTAGAAGAATTAATTTGTCAATATATAAAAAATGATACATCGTTACTGAGAGATGTAAGGTTGATTTAACTACCAAGAATATAGCAATCAATCCGTATCAGTAGGCATGTAGAAAAAGCATTTTACAAAATTTGACACCCATTCTCAATATGATATAATGTATTTTTGAAATCCTACAGCCAATATCAACTTTAGTGGTAAAATATTGAGCAATTCCCCTCTCTAATGGAGAACAAGGTAAGATATCTACTCTCCATATTCCCATTCAACATTCAACATTTTCGTGGCCCTAGCAAGTGCAATAAGATAAGGAAAACTAAACAACTAGACATTTGGTAAATAAGATGCAAATTTTATTTTATTTACATTAGTTGATGCAGTTTCCCAGTGTCTTTCTTTGTGTTTTGATGAGTTTACTCCAGTTTTCTTAGCCACCCTTATGAGTGAGAACTATCAGGATAGAAAAGTGCAAACGTGTTAGGTCACCAACATGTAATACCTTTTAGACTGATGAGCAGAATAGAGGCAAAAGAAGACACTTCAACCACCAATTGACATTATTTTTGACATTATTGACATTATTTTTATATAAGAAAAATCCATTCTTCCCAGTGTCACATATCTCCACATTTTTATATATTACAGTTAATTAAATGCCTTGATTAACTTTATGAGGTAGACTATAAAACGGTTAGGCTTATAAACATTGCTACTGTGATGCCTTTCACTTAAAGACACGTAGTATTAATATTAAGTTTTAAAGTTAGTGTTCTTAACCTATTTGGGGGTTGAAGTGTAGAACTATCAAATATCTCTACCTAGTACAAACCCATGGCTTTAAGTGAGACTTCTCAATCAAGGATGTTTTAACAAGACTTAATTGTATAAGATAATCTGGATATAACTATAAACAAATGAACAGTAACTAAGTTACCTTTTAGAAGTGTCATACATTGTAAGTTTTTTTTCTAGTTATATGATTACAAATGAGTGCCATAGATATATTAGATCAGTGGCTTTTATTTCATTGAGTGTCAGATCTTGAGACATTAAATAATTGTAAACTTTTAGTTGCCTAACTTACAGTTCAGTCTTTTAAAGTATCATCTTCATAAATGTAAACACTACTTATAAATATCTGGTGGCTGAAGTTTACTAATAATTGACAATAATAGTGACTATTTGCTTTATGATTTATTAACACACAGGTTTACCATTATTGTTGTTCATTGGCATGTTAAAGTATATTTACTGTATGTCTAGAAAAAGTATTTATTGTAGAAGTTTAATGTGAATAAAATTATATTTTTCACTATTAGTATAAACCTATCATTTTCTCTGACAGTCATATAAAATATCTTTCTCTCCTTGAATATGTATTTCTCATTTAATTTTAGTCATTTGCCATTTCTTGACACTAAAAAAATTAACTGAAATATTTTGACTAATTTTCTCAATATTTTCTTCTATCATAAAATGGTTGTTCCTATAATTTTGTTATTACTACCAGCCCAATTTTAAAATTTGAAGTATTTCTCAAAAGTAATGACGATAATACAATGAAAATTATAAAAAATGCATTGCATGCTTCATATTAAATAATTTTTCCGTCAATGTATTACAATAATTCTGTAATCTTCCCCTCCAATTATTTTATTTGTTGCTACTTGGAATTTCCCACAGTGATGAAATACAGCCTAACTTAATTGAATATTATGACCACGGTACACATGTAAGTTCCTAGGCATTTAAATCCATATGATGCAAACTTTACGATGATTTTCAGACTTAGTTAGAGTATTGCACTATCACCACTATACTGACACCTTATTGGATTTAACAGCCTTTGCAAAGATAAGCCATTTAAATTACTTAGATTAGGTCTCCTGTTAACATTTGTATAATGATTGAAATGACCGTAAATCATTGAGTTTCCAAATCCAAAGAAAATCAATTATTCCAAAAGAAGTGTATTTTAGTGTCTGGATCATTTCCCTAAAACCATATGATTCATTATAATGATTCATTCTTACTATGTTTCAAATATGTTTCTGTAGCTAAATATTAACTATTAAAGACACTTTGCACACAGACAATTACATTCAGTTTCTTAAGTGGTCAACAATGAAAGAAACTTGAATTGCATTATTGATAATTTGGAAATAATAGTACTGATAGACATTAAATTGATAAATATAGTTATCTATATTCAGTTACACTTGATTTTTGTAGAGTAAAATAGAATATGCTTTTGAATATTGTAAAAGGTTTTTGACTCCCTTTTTATCAACTTTAGATAACAAAACAATTGATCAGATTAGATTCACTGGAGAAGTTTATGTCTGAGGCTGTGTAATATCCAGGTTGAGCATATTTATTGTTGTGCTCAATAAACTTTAATCCATGGACAACACAGGTTTTGTAGTCAAACAATCTTTAGGAAGCACAGGACACTAAATCTCCTCTTAATGACTTATTATATACATGAACGTATTGAAGATTCTGTGCAGTCCTGCATTGAGAAATTAACTTCACACTTGAGTAAAGAATATTGTTTATCCAATATAAGTTATTTTATGTGCACATTCAAGTACATCACTTGGAGCAGATATCTTTTAACTCTGGCTTTGAGGTACTGCTAAGGTGACACATTTAGATTGAAATAGTTCTACATTTTAAACAATTATAAAACTAACACATGGACATTATATTTTTTATTTAAAATAGTAAGGGGATACAAATGTTTTTGGTTACATTAATCACCTTTGTAAGGCTTGAATCATGGCTACAGGTATGCCCATCACCCAGGTAGTTATCATTGTACCCATTAGGTAGGTTTTATTCCCCTTCACTTCTCCCCACTCTCCTCTGCTTGATTTCCACTGAGTTTTACTTCCCTCTGGGCATTGTGTGCTCATTGGTTAGTTCCAACTTAATAGAGATACACATAGTGTTTGTTTTTCTAATCTTGAGATACTTCACTTAGGAGAATGGTCTCAGTTCCATCAAAATTTTTACGAAAGGCATTATTTTATCCTTTTTACGGCTGAGTAGTACTCCATGGTATATATACCACATTTCATTAATCCACTCATGAATTGATGGGAAGTTGGGTTGCTTCCATACCTTTGCAATTATGAATTGTGTTGAAATAAACATTTGAGTGCAGGTTATCTTTTTTGTAAACTGATTTTTTTTCCCGTTAAGTAAATACTCAGTAGTGGGATTGCTGGATCAAATAGGTCTACTTTTATTTCTTTGAAGAATCTCCATATTGTTTTCCACAGAAGTTGTACTAATTTTCCATGCCAGCAGCAGTGTATAAGCATTCCTTTTTCTCTACATCCACACAAGAATCTATTGTTTTTGAACTTTTTAATAAAAGCCGATTCTAACTGGGGTAAGGTGATATCTTGTGGTTTTAACTTGAATTTCCCTGATGATTAGTGATGTTAAGCATTTTTTCATATATTTCTTGGCCATTTGCCTATCAGCCATTGACATTTATCTGTCTTCTTTCTTCAGAATGGGAAAAATTGGAAAACATTTCCCCTAAGAACTGGAACAAGACAAGGTTGCCCACTGTTACCACTACTATTGAACATAATGGTGGAGGTCCTAGACAGAGCAATCTAGCATCCTAGACAATGCAAGAGAAAGAAATTAAGGGTATCTAAATCAGAAAAGAGGAGGTTGAAGTATCACTTTTTGTTGATGATATGATACTACATCTGGAAAATCTCAAAGATTCCAACATGGGACTCTTGGAATGATAAATAAATTCAGCAAAGTCTCAGGGTAAAAAATCAATGTACACAAATCTGTAGCATTCCTATACACAGATAACAGTCAATTTGAGAGTCAAATCAAAAACCCAATGCCATTCACTATAGCTACAAAGAAAATAAAATACTTGGGAATATACTTAACCAAGGAGGTGAAAGATTTCTTCCAAGAGAACTATGAAACACTAGGAAAGAAATACCACATGTAATCACCATCAAATATGTTTTAACTGATCAACACCTAAGTGCACATATACAAGTAACATTCATCCAGTGTCGGGCAGATGGGGGGGAGGAGGGGATGGGTATATACATACATAATGAGTGTGATGTGCACCATCTGGGGGATGGACACACTTGAAGCTCTGACTCAGGGCAGGGGGGCAACAGCAATATATGTAACCTAAACATTTGTACCCTCAAAATATGCTGAAATAAAAATAAAATAAAACAAAATGTTAAAATAAAAAAAGAAATCACAGAGGACTAAAACAAATGGAAAAACATGTCATGATCATGGATTGGTAAAATCAACATTGTTAAAATGTACATACTACTCAATGTCCTTTACAGATTCAATGTAACCTCATCAAAATACCAACATCATATTTCACAGATACATACAAAAAATAATTCTCCACTTCCTTTGGAACCTTAAAAGAGCCTGAATAGCTGAAGCAGCATTAAGGAAAAAGAACAAATCTGGAGACATCACATTACCAGAGTTCAAATTATACTACAGGGGTATAGCAACCAGAACAACATGATATTGGCACAAAAATAGATACATACATAGACTAACAGAACAAAATAGAGAATTGAGATATAAAACCATCCATGTACAGCCTATTGATCTTTGACAAAGCAGACAATATATACTGGGGGAAAAAAATCCCTATTCAATAATTTGTATTGGGAAAGTCGGATAGCAACATGCAAAAGAATGAAACAGGATCCATATTCCTCACCACTCACAAAAATTAATGCAAGATGGATAAAAGACTTACATGTAAGACATGAAGCTATAAGACTTCTAGAAGAAAATGTAGGAAGAACTCTTCTAGATATTAGTCTAGGCAAAGAATTTATGAAAAAGGCCCCAACGGCGATCACAGCAACAACAAAAATAAATAAACAGGACTTGATTAAATTAAAATGCTTTTGCACAGCTAATAAAATAATCAACAGAGCAAACAGAGCAAATAGACAACCTACAGAATAGGAGAAAACATTTGCAAGCTATACATTAGATAAAGGACTTATAACCAGAATCTACAAAGAACTCAAGCAAATCAGCAAAGAAAAATAAATCCATTGAAAAGTGGGGGGAAAAGATATTGACATTTTTCTACCTTCTTTCAGAATAACGTAGACTAATAGCCAAGTACCTATGAAAAAATGCTCAACATCACTAGGGAATCATCAGGGAAATACAAATCAAAACCACAATGAGCTGTTACCTTACCCCAGTCAGAGTGGCTTTTATTTAAAAAGTCCAAAAACAGTAGATGCTGATGCGGATGTAGAATGAAAGGAATGCTTGTATACTGTTGGTAAAACCTCAAATTAGTACAACCTCTATGGAAAACAGTATGGACATTCCTCAAAGACCTAAATGTAACCCTACCATTTGATCTAGTAATCACCCTACTGGATATTTTCCCAGTGGAAGAGAAGCCCTTTAATCAAAAAGACACCTGCATTTGAATGTTTATTGT